>LPNX010507722.1:157673-307414 GCA_001517045.1 Pseudotsuga menziesii
GGTCTATTGTTCATAATGAACCCGTTAGGGTGTGATAGAAATCGGTGCCCCGAGGTCACTTTTCAGAAGTTCCTGCTTCCTTTGGGTATTTTTCCACCGTAATGGTTTGATCTAGGTGTTGGATTTTCACCTGATGGTTTGTCAATTTGGGAGAGTGAATCCTAATTATACTAGTCACTCAAGTGATTTTGATACATCTTGACTGATCAGACGAACCACATCCAAGTGCAGAGCATACACACCGGATTCTTTTCAATTTTAGTAAATTTTGAGATGGATGTTCTTGTTAAAAAGAAAACCCTCCAGGAACCTCTTTCGGTCCAAGTGGACCTCAATTGGGGAATCAAGGAGGGGTTGATTTTATTATGGTTAAAAAAACAAATGATGATAGCAAATGAAACATAAAAAGATAATCGAACCACAATTTTCTAATTAGACCACCACGAACCTTTCTTCACCTTTCGGCTCAAAAGGAGGCTCGTGGGGTAAGTATTAAAGTTACTTTGAAACCGATAGAAATGGAATATGGAAATGATTTTAAATTAAAGTATACTACCCTATATATTAGTACTATTATAGGTTGAAGAAATATGAACGAAAAGAAAAAAATGACACAGACGCAAATCCCCCCAGGGGGGATGGGGAATGGGCTTGAAAGAGCCTATTCAGAAATATTTGTATTACCAGCGGTTAAAATATCAGAAAATTGATATGATGCCTCTTGATTCTTATACAAAATGAAACCAAGAGCTTACAAAGTGGAAAAATTAAATATTTCAGTCGAAAAGGGAGACCCCTGGGGGGATTTAGAAGGCCCAAAAGTCACTTTAGAACAGCATCTCCTCCTCTTTTATGTTATACCTAATAAAAAACAGCAATATTATTAGACTGAAATATGCCCAAAAGCACTCTGAAAGTACCTTTGGGTATGCTTACTTTTAACCAAAAAAAGCTAAGTTAAGACTAGTTAAAAAAAAGGGTAAAAAGGGAACCAAGGAAAGCAAGATTTCCTTGGGATCTTGGCCTGCCTTTTAGGAAGCCAATATGATGTGCACTAATTTCTGGATTTATCTTTTATAACAGAAAACAGAAATATAATGCATGCAAGCTACAAATTCTCTTTAAAATTCCATGCAAAAAGGACGATTTCCCTAAAGTTAGATCTAGAATGCTTATGAAACATTTTAAGAACAAGATATAGATTATGGGATTTTAGGAGATAGATATATGTTAAATTTACTTTAAGATAATATATCTAAACAATATCAAAGTTGTGAAAAAAGTAACCAGGTAAAAAAAAGATTGATTTTGAAGGAGGAAAAGGATAAGAGAAGTGCTTATTGCTGAAGCAAATCTACAATGGAAACTTGTTAGTGGAATACAGAGGGGCAATGTCTTCAAAAATATTTTGGATGTATAGTGGAGTCAAAATAGATCCATAGATCGTCTAATCCTTACTACCTGAAAGCTAAACACACAATCATGCATGAAACCTCATGAGATCTGGATATATATATGAAAAAGAGACAAGAATTACATGAAAATAAACTTATTAAACATGTATAATCTAGATATTCTAACATATATGCTATGAAATATAAGAAAAACAAGTAACCTTACTTGCCCAACTATACTCCTATTGATTAAGCTGAATCGTTCAAGCCAGACAGGGTTCAGATGTATAAATTGAGAGAAAAGCCGACAACATCAATAGTCGTAAGACAATGTTTAATCCACACATATGAGAGAATTACACCATTTGGTCTCCAAATATTCTTTATTTCAACAATCAAAAGATTACAATAGTATTACAATAGCAAGCCCTTCAATCCAGCTCTAACTAGCTTGGAAGAGGCAGCCTGAGCTTTATTTATATAAAAAATAGGAGATCCATCCCAGGGGGGCACAAATCCCAAGGAGATAGACCACTGTAGCTGAAGGAGAGTCCATTAATGCCTGATCTATGCCTGATTGAGCCAGATCTAAGTCTCACTGAGTGCAATTATCAATCGGAGAGCTGATTTGACTGACACCTCAACCTGTTGACTGAAGCATCCACCAAAACTCATCCAAATGAGCCAAAACGTGTGGAGGAGAGAGGGAGGGAAAAATTCCCCATAAATGATGCTGAAAATCAACTTTGGATATGATTTGATCACCTCCTTCAGTCAAGGACTTGTTAGATCCAGTAAATCTGGTTCAGATCTGACTGATTTCAATCAAATCAGGTGAGAATCCACTGATCTATGATTTTGGATTTGCTCCATTATTCATCAATTTATTAATTAAAATAATCAATAATTTATTTTTGGGGCTTTCTAACCTGAGTGATGGAAAATCACTCAAAACTAGGAAATAGTGGGTCCATGGGTTTACATGGTGCTCTTAGATTGAAAATGAGCACCTACATGAATGAAACAGATTATTTGGCCCACTTTTATTACAAAATAATTTTTCCCAATTAAACTATTAAAAAATGGCCTAAGTTTTGGAAAAATTAAATGTTAATAAAAAACACTGAAAAAAACTAAAAAATTGAAAAATTGAAAAAACCTAGGGGGACTTAGAAATGTTTATACATTGACACATAGACTCTAATAACCTCAATAGTCCTAAATTCCAAGCCGACCACCCCAAGTTTGGAGGTATGGAGTGAAAAACTCAGAAATTATCAGTCGTTTATTCAACAACCAATAATAACGAAGGGAAAAAACACCCTGGGCTGATCGGATTGACAAATAAAGTCTAAGAGACCAAGTATTTTACAGACACTATCATGCTAGAACATTTATTACAATTCCCCCATGGGGTATGAACATGTGATACAGTACAACAAAGCTTCCCAGAAGCAAGACTGAAGGTCTTCTGAAGTCCGAACACGTTATCCTTGTCTGGTTCATTAGGCTCACTTGATAAAAAACTACCAAGTACAACTTAGGTGGTAACATTCTAGCTCCAACTGTGGGACGTGTGCTTGATCTGGTCATAGGGAAAGGAGAGGATACGAGAACACCAGAATCTCTGGTTTATACACCCTATTAAAACATCTCAACTTGACAAGAAAACCTTAGTAGCACAAGATTTACATAAAAAACCAAATGGACCATTAAGCTGATTTATTTAAACAAAATAAATGTAACTAACTAATGAAAAAAGTGTTCGATTACAGCTAAGTACAAATAAATAATGCGGAAAGTAAATGCTCTTTTTCAAGGAGCTTATTTTCCTACTCTAAGCATGATATAAAAAGGGTTAAGTGTAATCAGAAATCCAATGTAACCACCTAATCATTTTATTAACATAAAAAAAATTTCCTTGTCTTTGGTTACCAGCCAAGGTAAGGATACTTTATTCAGAAAATGCAAACCTGTGTGATGATCCGGAAGGGGCGGGATGGATGGTAAATCATAGGCATCAATAATGTCTTCAAACTTCCTCCCAAACTGGTAAGTGCTTGCGTAGGCTGCTTCTATCCATGACTGGACAGAGTTGATGTACAAATCAGAATGACGAGGCAGATTTACTACACCATCATATTGATCATCAAGGCTTACCAGATGATAATTCACTGTATAAACCCCAAGCGGCTCCAAATCATGAGGAAACTCTATAATCCTCCATCTCTCGATAGCAAGCTCACAACTAAAAGGCAAGCTTGGGAAGAACACCAAAGTGCTCCAAGGGACAAAGGGATGCAGACTCAAGTATAAGTTCTGGCAACAATGGACTATAGTTTCTTTTCTCTCAATTCTCTCTTCTTGCCTTCAATGTACCAAGGGGTTCCTTATATAGATTTCAAATGGATACTGAAAGGTCAAATTCGAGCGATCTCAAGGCATATGGAAGGACAGGAGTCGAATGAGTCAGATCCATGTCAAGGAAAACTCCAAAAGGATTTGGATTATGCACACATCCCGATGTACGTGGTTATATGGGTCAAACCCATGTATGTACGTTGTTATCGGGTTAAAATCCATGTATATCATTTTTCTTATGTTTTTAGGGATGATCAAGGAAACATCAAAGGACAAAAAATGGTCCATGGGGTCTAAAGAGTCTACAGCGGGACAGGGGAAGGCCATACAAAGTGTGATTCACCTAGAGTGGTGAAATCCGCTATAACAGATGCCCCCTAATGTGTGAGGTCAAAGGGGTCATACGATGGCCGAAATACATTATAAGTCCATCCCAGAAGTGGAGTGATGAAGGATCCCAAATGGAAGACCAGCCACCCAATCAACATAGTACAATAATACAACTCTGCATATAACTGCAAGTACATATAGCAGTCCTGGATACATAAGAGTACAATGGCCATGAATAGGCATAATACATGATATCACATACGTGGTCATCGCCACATACAATATACATAGATCAGAATCTCCATGATGAAGATATACAAAGGACCATGATCTCCAAAATGGCTGAAGATATATAATAAATCAAGATCTCCATAGTGGCTGGAAATGTCTGACAGATATTGGAATCAAGTCACAATAGCTGAAATCTCATGAACACTGGCATGATCAAGGAGGTAGCATATAACAGATGCCGCCAATCTGGAAGGTCTTCTACACAAAACGCTACGAGTACATGTCCTACTATGTGATTAGAGGTGTCGAGGTCGAACATAGTAGTCCATCGTCTAATTACCGGTCATTGGTGTATACCGTTAACAGACACGAGATCACCCATCGATAATGAAAATGGGAATCAAGGTACTAGAGTGCAAACTAACAAGTGTGAATAAATTTGTTGAGGTCAAACACTTGACAAAATCCATCGATCAGTGGACATTGATGTATTCCCAAGAAACTGTCGATGGCAAGAGAACTTGCCACTGATGACTGCAAGTCTCAAGGCACTCAAAATGACTCTAGATTCCAATCCCAAAATAAATGATCTAAAGTTGATTGGATGAAATCCACTGGAAGGAGGGAATTAGGGCATCCCCCATCATCCAACACGAGGTACTCAGCAAAGCTGTATAATGTGGAACGACTCGATCATAAGGTGCACGAACCAGTAACTGTATCGGGAATGGCCGACATGCAAAGTAAAGATAACTGAGGAATGGCCGACACAGACTTCAACTTCCTTCAAACAAGAGCATAATGGCGTATGGTGACTGAATGAAGGTAGCATAGACTCGATATACAAACTGGGACATCTCTGTGACACAGGAGGAGTCAACAGAGGCTCCATAGGGACTGGAAGCTTAACCAGTTGGTGGAGATAAACTCTGATAAATGAGTACAACTCCTAAATTCAAACTATAACCCAAACAATGGATGTGATATGTAGTGCTCTGTTTGAAGGAGACACGACTCAACAGCTACGAAAGATAACATCTTTCATTGTCCAGCTTTTTGGTTTTTTGATTTTTTTTGGACTTTTTCAGTTATTTGAAAAGATTGAAAAAATAATAAACTAGCTTTATAGTTACACACTAGGAGGAGACGAGTGTCATAAGGGAAAACAAACTAGTTCCAAGTAGTGCAACATACCTATGCTCAATGCAAGGATACATGTGTAGTATATCGACACTCGGGGGAAAATCTCCTCCTGGTAAAAAGGGAATCAAGCTACGAAGGATATAAAAAAATGGCTCTGCATGGCTAGATATGAGACAAGCTCGAGATATATGGCTAAAATGCAATGTCAGGGGAGCTGGCATAAATCTCAATAAGGCAGGCAAATCTCATGATAATGCATTCACAACTTGACATAGGGGAGTCCTAAGGGAAATAGGCCAGCATAAGATCAAGAGGAGTATGAGGCTCTTGTGAAATGTCATGGAGGTACTATACAATGGACTCCCACACCCTAAAGGAGAAAATGTCATCATGGGCACCAAATGCAAATAAGGTGCTAACTAGGGTACCCATGTAAGGTGAAGTTCTACCACTCATATCATGCCACTTCTAAAGCAGCAAGAAGGTTTCGTGACATAATAGAGTGGGTTCGTACCTAAGGACATGATGATATGGTCATAAGGTCATGCATAAGTGTACGCAGATGTGAAATCCTAACCTATCTGCCAGTTCAGACATAATACCTGTGATAGGAACGAACGGGTCGAAACCTCAGAGAGAGTGTACATAAGTTGGACCCTACATGACAACCATATTAGTCCAAAACAACCCAAAATAGTCAATAGAGAATCCAAACTATAGGATATAGGGATGAATGATCATGAAAAATGCACCCAAAGGAAACAATGCAGTGAACGATGGGACATAGAAAGGAAAGTAAGGTGTAGACCCAACATTCATGCATCCACCACCACCCCAATGAGGGTGACCACCTGTGAGAAGACCAAGAGAAGGGAAAATATCCTCCACAAATGGATTAGAGGATGGAATATGACCATTCCCAAACCGATGAGCAAGGTAAGGGGTTGGACAGTCGCAGGCATGATTGACCGTATGGGCAGGGTAGCAAAGCCCAAAACTCTCGAAAGAGCCCCCAGATACGAATACAATCCTAGAAATATCTCCGATGCTACTCAGTTATGACTAGGGGTCATCCCATTCAATAACCGCTCACACTACCTCGTGCTTAACTCCCGTTTGAGAGGAGGATCCTGAGAACAATGGTTATACCAAGGATTTCACACACTCACCTGGACAGACACGTAGATGTTGTTGTTTAGTGATCTTGGAGAATTTACTTACAATGAACTATTCCAAGATCCTAAAACCTAAGCTTGTTGGTGCACCCTAGAAAAGGAAAGAGTGTAGTTCATTTTAATTTAGCATTGATTTTAGTTGGCTGTAATTACTCAAAGAGAAATGGCCATGCAACTAGTCATATGAAGACTCAGTAGTGAAAAAAGAAGTGCACACCATAACAAACAATGCTAAGTGCAATCTTTGTCAAATGAAAAATAGGGTATGCCACTACATGAGATGCAGAAATATATATTTCTTTCCGAATTCCAATGCAATCCTTCCTATATGAAATCCTAAACACAACTCTCATCCAAGCAATCCAATGCAAGTACCTCCTCAAATCCATATCTAATATGCAACTAAGAGTGTAACTACTTTGTATTTTTCAATATAAAAGAATGAAAAATGCAATAAAAGTCATCTAAAACTCTCAGTCTCTACAACAAGTATAAAAGACAAGCCCAACAAGACACCAATACAAAAAGAGTAATGCACTAATGGAAAAACAAAAAGGAAAAATGACTAAAACTACTTTCAAAGAAAAATCAATGAAAAAGTGGTCTCTGGTCACAAAAGAAGCATCCAACAGACAACATCAGACCCAAGGAAGAACCAACCACACTCACAACCCACCCAGCAACTTCCCATAACATCAAACTCACCAAAAGGGAGGATGTACGCTACTGTTTAAAGAACAACTGCGTATATACGCGACTTTTGGACAAAAACATGTGTGGGTCGGCATATGTATGCGACTTTTGGCCAAAAACCTACGTATATAGGCATATGTACGCGACTTTTGGCCAAAAACCTGCGTATATAGGCATATGTACGTGACTTTTGGCCAAAAACCTGCGTATACAGAGAAGGCAGTGGTAAAAAGCAGGCCAAGGGTCAAACAAATAAAGGGGAGTGTCAATGGGTGAACATACTATAAAATTCAACATAAAAACAAGGAGAAACAAAGAGCAAATTAATAATATCAAGCCCATTATACTGATAAAAAATCCCCAAAGGAAAAATGACTAGGAACTCCCCAGCGGAGTCGCCAATTCTGTTACAGAGAGAAATTCCTATGGCTTGGGGTACCACAACAGATAGCTTGACTCCAGAAATCAATCTTTCCCAATATGCAATAGAAATAAAATGTCTAACACTAAAGGATCAGACCTCGTACCTTATTTTGGACGGTTGAAGTAGATCCCCATTGAGCTTTCCAATCTTCAGCTTGAATTGATATAATAATTCCTCAACAATAAGTAAACAATACAAGCATACTATATATCATGGTGTTAGATCTATTCTATCATATGTAATCAATAATGTAAAAGCATTTGACATATTCCAATGGATACAATATTCATTCAAATACACATTATTGGACAGGAAAAGATATTTCTATTAATATAAATAAGAGATTACAAGATAGATACAACCTCTAACGGCACATCTGCGAACCGGAGAAACTGAATCCCCCACTTGGGCCTCCACCACTTCAATCCTCCATCTCTCGATAGAAAGCTCACAAGTGAAAGGCAAGCTTCGAAAGAACACCAAAGTTCTCCAAGGGACAAAGGGATGCAGACTCAAGTATAAGTTCTGGAAACAATGGACTATAGTTTCTTTTCTCTCAATTCTCTCTTCTTGCCTTCAATGTACCAAGGGGTTCCTTATATAGCTTTCAAAGGGATATTGAAAGGTCGAACCTGAGTGATCTCAAGGCATATGGAAGGCCAAGAGTCGAATGAGTCGGATCCATGTCAAGGAAAACTCTAAAAGGATTTGGATTATGCACACATCCCGATGTACACGGTTATATGGGTCAAACCCGCGTATGTACGCGGATATCGAGTTAAAATCCACGTATATCATTTTTCTTATGTTTTTAGGGATGATCAAGGAAACATCAAAGGACAAAAAATGGTCCATGGGGTCTAAAGAGTCTGCAGCGGGACAGGGGAAGGCCATACAAAGTGTGATTCATGTAGAGTGGTGAAATCCACTCTAACACCATCCATGAAATGATGGAAGGAATTGGCATCTCTTACAACAATTTTTCGGCCATCAACCTTGGAGATGAACTTGGTGGCTGAATGGAAGTCACCACACATACAAAGTTTCTCGATAACATGGATGTTTGTACTAAGGATAAAATTAATTATCCCAAAAGAAATGGGCAACTTCTTGCTGTGATATCAAAGAAGGTGATCCTTCTTATCCCCTTCCACATCATGAAGCACAAAGTTTCTCTCAGGAACACACCCTGCTTCCATGAATTGCTCAATCAATTTATCCAACAATGTATAAATACTCAGAGTTTGTGGGTGTGAAGTATCATCTACTACAAATGTATGGATGCTAATTTGGAATCTGATTAAGATACATCCTAGATCCTCCCTTATCCCCATATCTCTCATCATTATCCCAAACTTCCCTACATTGTTGCATCTACCAGTTGCAACATAGTACTTTTACAACATGACATAATTCATTGCATTGTGTTGTTCAATGTCCAAAATATGTCTTGCCACCCATTCACATAAATCCAAATTTGCATGGATTTTGTAACCCATTCACATAACTCCAAATTTGCATGGATTTTGTAGGAACCAAGCAAGACTATCCAAATAGCAACATCAGGTTCAAATGACATTTTGTTGATCAAATCATCTACTTTATTGAGTTGGACAACAAGTCCACAAAGGTCAACCATGAAAGCATAATGATCCTACAGTGGTTTAATGTGATAAGATTCCCACAAGGAATCAAAATGACTCCAACCTTAATCTACAAATCCATCATATCTACAGGAAATAAAAAAACCAACAAAGGTGATGGTATTTTGCTTCAAACCGTTATGGTGCATTAGTTCAAAAAGATGGAGTCATGGATGAAGTGCCTCTGGGCCATTCCCATGCTGAGCAAATCCTATAATCATTGCATTCCATGAGAAAATATTTGATTCTGGCATCTTCTCAAAATCCTGACGAGCATTTACAATGCTTCCACTTTCAACATACATGTCAAGAAGGGTACTCCCAACAAATACATCTAACTCGAAACCCAATTTGATTATATGAGAATGGATCTTCTTACCCTTTTCCATGGATGCCAATATGGAACAACCATGAAGAACAATGGAGCAGGTAAAACAGACCAGTTTGATGTCTTCTCTTTGGATTTCAAAAAAATTACTTTCTATGCTTCCTCCCCATATGCATTCTATCCACATCCTGCAATCATCGCATTCCATGAAACCACATTATGGATGGGCATTTATGCAAAATACCAACGTGAATCTTTTGTCCTTCCCTTTTCGACGCAGACACTGATTATTGCATTCCACTACAACACATTTCTCTATGGAATTTTCTCAAATAGTTAGAGCACGCCATCTATTATACCATTCTAGGAATAACCTGAAATCATGGTTGTTCATGACACCACATTTTGTTTAGTAATTTTGTCAAAACCATTGCAACAATCCTCTACATAACCACATTTTGCGAACATAGTTATAAGGGAATTCCTTAGAGTAGCATGTGAATTAAAGTGATATTTAATCAGACATGTATGTACATCCCTCCCCTACTTAGCATCTACAAGGATAGCAGAAGCACTCAAAAGTGTGATGAAGGTCGAATGCCTCCACTCCACCCCTTCCCTTTTCATTTACGCAAAGCACCTTATGGCCTATTTACCTTTCTGATCTTGCATAGATCCTGCAATCATTTTTCTCCAAGAAACCGAGTTCTGTTCAGGAATTCTGTCAAACATTCACATGCATCCTCAATTCTTCAATTTTGAGCATTTCCTACAATGATCCCGGTCTAAGACACCACATTTTGTTAAGGCATGTTTCCAAACATTTGGCATGCATCTTCTATTCTCCCATTTTTTACATACATAATAGCGAACCCTAACCCTATGCCCAAATTAGTCATCGACATCAACCCTAGTTTTTATCATGTGCATGTGGATCTTTCTGCCCGACGTCAAGTATTTAGTATCTATATAGGCTCTCAAGAGATGGGAATACCTTTCACTCTCTACTTCTGTGCCAGACAAATCTATGATTGCCTCACATGTAACAGAAGTCCTATAACATAATTTACAGGTATCTATCACCTTAAAATGAGAAGTTGGAAGAAGATAGAGCAAGAAAAAATAAGAAGATGAAAATGAAATCAACCAACCAACCTCGCTTGCAGAGAATTGACAATCAAAAATCAGTGTTCTTGAGAGCTGAATACTCATCCATACTAGAAAACAAGAAATTTATTGAGCTTCAAATATCTATGCATAACACCTAGAGAATGGCAGGCTTCCACCATGCCCACAGTGGTCCTAGTGAGACCAACATCCTTCCTCTCACTATAATCCCCCCTCTAAGTGATCTTGTCAAAGAACTCCCCACCGATGCACAACGGATGAGATGAATGAAGGCCACATCCTTGTATTTCCCCTTTATGTTAACCACATTGGGATTCCCCACTAGATAATGTATTATCTTAATATCCCTCCTCGCATCATCCACATCCTTATGGACTAAATATTCCTCTTGGAAATAGATTTGCATGCATACGCCTTGTCAGTCCCTTCTCGATAAACAAATACATTATACCGAACTAGACTTAGCCCATTCTCCTGCCCAATGTGTACAGATCCCTAACATGCTTGGTCTTGCACTACAAAACACACGTAGTGTGTGACATGGAGCTCTCTCCAAATCATTCATGTTGTTGTAGGGGATAATGTCGAATGATCGGGAATGCCAAAAGTACTTTATGGCTTATTGTCTTAGCATAAGCTTGATATTTTGTGGAAGAAGAGGAACCTTCCAAATATGATATTTAAACTATAAACCTCAATATTGATATTAAACAAATCTTCTTGATATTCAATCAAATATTATGGCGAAGGAATTTTACTCAAATGGAATTGTACCTAAGGGAATGGTTGTCCTCACACTTGATCCAAATGTTCTGGTGTATGTGGAGGCAATAAGTAGTAGTAGCCAAATTTAACATCTCTAAAGCAAGGGTAACAAAGTTATAGTGCATATTTAATGGAAATAACAAAGTTTCCTTGTCAATACTCTAGAGGAAAACTAAGCATTTGCATATAGATAGGGAGTACTAAAGATGGCATTTCAATGTACAAGTGGAATCCTTGTTGTTATGGCCTAATAAAGAAGTCAACTAGGAGACCATTGAGAATGACACTTTTGTTGAGTGTAGAGATAAATTCAAGGATAAAAATTATCCTTATCAATATAATGGTGAATCACCACAATCGTAGGAATTAACCCCAATGACCAATAATACATACATTTAAGCTTAGAGTTATCATAATAATATATTGATCATTTAATGTCTTGTGTAGCTTATATTTACCCATTGGTTAGATAGTACTCCTCCTTGACCCTAGAGGGTAAGTTTAAAAAAAAGTCCCAAGGTGGACTTATCAATGTAGATAGAAAATAAGGAGGGCTTCTTAAATTTAAAATTAAAGTCCAAAAGTGTATCTTCAAAGGATATGACCTTCTCAAGGAATAATCGTCAATCAAGGTCATTAGAAGGAGGGTCCCTAATGGCACCTTAGACATTTTAGGGATGGAACTAGCTTTGGTTATGTTATGTTATGGTATGCGTGAAGAAAAAAAAACATCTTATTACACAAAAAATATTGGGTTTCTTTAGGTTATGGTTAAAATAAAGTTGGAGAATTTGTTGATAATATAAGTGCCATAGTCATAAGAGGTTTAAGTTGGGTTAATTTCAGAACATTGTCTTGGTATCCTGAAAATGACCTTTGAGATAGGTTTCAAATTTTGTTAGATTCGATATAGTGAAATCAAAAGAGAATAACCCCAAGAGAAAAAATGGACATATAAGGATCCCTAGAGGATATATAATGAGAGAATAAGGGAGAAGGCAAAAGTGTAATTTGGCTGTTAGTTATGATTCAAGTTTTTTTTATTAGTAACACATTTATTTATATTATATTGATAAAAAAAGAATGTTGAAGATATTCTTAGGTTGTAAGATCAAGAAGAATTTGTAACTACATATTAATGTAGTATGGGGTTCATAATTCCCATAAGAAAACCAACGAATTTTATAAATACTAAAAAAGGATAAGAGTAGTACATTGATCTATACAATCCAGTGATCTTTTTAGCTTGGTGCAAGGACCACACACATCCAAAATTGTTTCTTACAATTTTTTTGTACGTGATTTTTTAAGTGTTTAAATATAGCTATTTCTATCATACACATAATATATCAGGAATTCATTGAATGGAAAATAGTAGATGAGACTATCTTCTGATCTTTTATTGCTTATCCTTGTCTTTCTATTACCCAATTTTTTTATAGAAGATCTATTGTTTCATTAATGGCATGATCCTTTCTTGATGCATGTTGATGTATTTGTAACTTCGGAATGTATTCACTTGTATTTCATTATACCCCGATGTTCCTATCAGGAGAGTCATTAATATAATAAAGTCATGTAAATTCAATAAGGTTAACCCTCCGTTGTAAGCTGGGGAAATAGTCCCCACAGTTGTGGGGCAATAGGGTTATAAGACTCTCTTAGAGAATTCGGCCCTCGTAAGTAATTTTCAAGTGAGGCAGACTTGTTGGAGTGGAAATCAAGTGAACGGAAGAATATAAATAGAAGTGAGACTCTCCTCATTTCCACACACATATACACTCACTCAACTAAGGTGCATGAGTGAGAGAGGAAGTGTTGGCATAAGTGAGAGAGATAAGCTGTCAGAGATCATATTTATGTTTTTGGGTTTTACTGTTGCCATTGGTGTTCATTCTATCTCTAAGGAAGTTGATGGGTTTCTCCTTTATGGTTTCCTTGAGAAAAAATATTTGTGTCTATTGTCTCTTGTGATTGATTGTTGTGCATGTTATTCTCTTAGATAAGATCCTAAGATCATATTGTTTAAATGATAAAAAAATAACATGGTATCAGAGCTAACCTGAGAAGAAGACACTTTGCAGCTACAGAATCAAGGGATTCTTACTTTTTGAGTCTCTCTCCACAATCCATCAGCAAAAGGAGGCTAGGTTGACTCTTCATTGAAGGGTGCATCTTTCTATCGAAGCAGAATTTAATTCCAGGCATTTTTCAGTTTTTGATGTGGGAAATTAGGGCTTTTTACAGATGAGGAATTTTTGAGTGAGCGCGGCATAGAATTTTTATCCTCATCAAAATAGAATTTTAGAGTCCAAGGTCAAACTTTTTGGTTGAGTAGAACTCCAGGAAATTCAAACCCTAATTTGAACCCGAGCATGAAAAAACCCTAAAATACTAAATTGGTAGTTTTGGTACATTTTCTATATCTCAAGATTTAAGAAGGATCAGGAGCGAAAAATTTTCATAGGTCGAAGATAAAATCCTAATGTACCTTGTGTTACTATTTCAACCTCAGATTCACTATATTCTGGGAGATATAATTCCTCCAAATAATGGTTCTAGCCTCTTCCAGGATTCATCCTTAAACATGACAGCTAGGGAGAATTTATATATCACAGGATAGGAAAGTCCAAAGGAAATTTTGAGATATTTTCTAGATAGGGCATGGACTGTACTTTCTGTGGTAAAATTTTCATACCCCAAAGGTGAAACAATGACACGTGGAAGTCTGTAAAAGCTCGCTATGCTGAACGGTCCTGAATTAAGTCACCGTGGGAAAACTATCATAAGTCCCAATTCGTGAAAACAATTTTGAAAAAACCTATGGTTTTGGAAAGAGTACATACGAGGCTACCTCAGTATGAAATTTCAGACACATAGGAATAGTAATTTCAGAGATATTGCATAAATAGTATCAGGCATTGCTGTAGAAGAAATTGGAAAACTAGGGCTTCCTATTTCGAGAGTTTCTCTCTATTGTTTTCAGAAAAAGGAGTACATTGGATATATCTCTTTCAAGAGGTCTATATTTCTATCTAATTAGAAGTTTGAAATTCCAAGTTTTGAAAATTAGGGTTTCTCTAACAAACCCTAGATCAACCAGCTCCAAAACTAGGACAAACACCTCAAATTGGTAAGATCTAATATTTGTCTATTTACAGTTGAGGTTCTCATTTCAAGGTGACTAATAACACTAGTTTGATGATGAGCTTGGTGAGGCTGAAAAATTTCGAGAATGGAAGTATAGGATTTCACTAGTTCTTGAAGAAAATGAATTGGACACCTGCATAAGTGGAGAGGTTTCAGTTCTAGAGGGAGATGACGCTAAATCCTTACACAAGAAGAACTTGGTCAAGGCCAAGAATATCATTGTTTATTCAATCAAGGATCAAATTATACCACAAGTGTCTTCCCTAAAGACACCTAAAGAGATGTTTGATTACTTGACCAAGCTATTTGAAGGGAATAACATAAATCGAAAGATGACTTTGAGAAAACAGTTGAAGAATGTAAAGATCCAGAATGTAGAGACCATATAGTCACACTTTACAAGGGTCTCTCAAATCAAAGAACAACTTGAAGCAATGGATGAAAAAGTAGAGAATATAGAAATTTTGATAACCACTTTGAATGGCCTCCCAGGATCATGGGATTCATTCTTTCAAGGAATGTGTACTAGAAGGAAGTGATTACTTGTTATATTTTTAACATTATGCTAGCATAACATTAGGATCTTTAACTGAGAGAACAACAAGCACAAAAATCAAACACAAGAGACAATGAACACAGTGTTTTTCATTGGGGAAACCATAAATGGAGAAAACCTTGCAACTTCCTCAAAGATATAATCAACACCAAAAGTAAAACCCCAAAACAGTAAGATGATCTCCCGACAGTAGTAACCTCTTTCTTCCTTGCCCCAGTGTATTTCTCTTCCTTAGCTATGCACTACAACTGAGTGTGGATGAGTGTGTTATAAATAGAGAGGCTAGATCTCTATTTATAGTAATTCTTGACTTGACTAAACACTACTAGGGCCGACCTCTCTAGGCGAATATAATAACCCTAGTGCCCTGAAACTGTGAGGACTTTAACCCTAAGAAAATAGGAGGGTTACCCACTTGAATTGACATGACTTGTTTACATTATAGAATCTCCCAATAGGAACATCAGGGCATGACATGACTCAAGTCCATTAAAAAAAAATCCCAGAATAAACATCAGGTTACAATACATAAGAAATACAAGTGAATACATTTTGAAGTTACAATTACATGAACACTCCCTCTTAACTAGGAAGGTATTCTCTTGACACAATTTAACAGCACAAGTCTTCTTCTCTGTATCATCTAGGTCATCATCAATATCTCATCATATTCATCTTCAAGTCAACTTTCATTATCATCTTTGGATCATCACTTGATCTGGATCATCATCACTGGATCTAGATCATTACTAGACATCATCATTGGATCTGGATCATCACTAGATCTAGATCATCACTAGACATCATCATTGGATCTAGATCATCATTGGAAATCATCACTGGATCTGGATCATCACTCAATCTGGATCATCACTGGACATCATCATTGGATCTGGATCATCACTGGATCTAGATCGTCACTAGACATCATCACTGGATCTGGATCATCACTCGATCTGGATCATCATTAGACATCATCACTCGATCTAGATCATCACTGCTGAGTCATCATCATTCGATCTGGATCATCACTGATGAGTCATCATCACTAGATCTAGATCCTCACTCGATCTGGATCAGTACCATAGGTGCTATCTCATGATTCTTTTCGTCACAAGAAGTTCTACATAGCCATCCCTTTTTCATGTTGGTTGTAGGATTAGCCTCCATGTAGGTCTTTCTCAATGCTTATATCTAACCCTAAGTCAAAATGGCCTATGCAACACTTACATCTAACCTTAACTCGTTAGAAATGCATGCCCAGCACTCACATCTGACCATGAGAGAAACTTAATCCCCTCACCATGTCAGAATGGCCCAACCCTTACTTCTGACCATGGAATGAACCTCATCCTCTGCCATGTTAGAATGGCCCAACCCTTACATCTACCTACTCGTCAGAATGGCCCAACACTTATATATAACCTACTTGTTAGAATGGCCCAGCACTTATATCTAACCTACTCGTTACAATGGCCCAACACTTATATCTAACCTACTTGCTAGAATGGACCAGCACTTATATATGACCTACTTGTCAGAATGGCATGCACTCACATATGATATTGTAGTAACGAATCCTACAGTCACATTAGAATGGCCCCTAGTCCCAGAATGAGCTACCTGGTAACTGACCAGGTGCCTCAATTCTCCCAGAGAATGGCATCAACCCTTATGTCTGATCAAGTGGGAACCAATCCATTGATCACATAAGAATGGCCATGCACTCACATCTGATCATGTAAGACTGCATCTTACATTCGTTTCAGAAAGGCCCTTGGTCCCAGACCAAGTATTCCTGGTAACTAACCAGGCACCTTCATTCCAAGACTGGCAACAACCCTTACATCTAATCATGTAGGAATGAATCCTACAGTCATATCAAAATGGCTCAGCACTCATAACTAACATGAAAGGAACCAATCCTCTCACCATGACAGAATGGCTCAGCCCTTACATCTGACCATGGAAGGAACTTAATCCTCTCACCATGTTAGAATGGCTCTAGGTCTCATCATTTCCCCTTGGAGGAAACCTCAATCTGGAAAACACCAAGCTTCTCCTTGAAGTACTTGAACTTCACCCTAGCCAATGGCTTCGTCAACACATCATCTATCTGTTCCCCTGTCACAACATACTGGAGCTTCACTGCTCCCCTCTACACCACATCCCTGATATAGTGATACTTGATCTCGATATGCTTCGACTTTTCATGGAACACCGGGTTCTCCAACAACTTCACACAACTCTGGTTGTCGCAATATATACAAGTAGCATCCAATTGGAGATCAAATAAATCAGACAGTAGCTTCCTTAGCCATACTATCTCACAACAAGGTTAACAAGCTGCGACATACTCTGCTTGAGTTGTACACAGTACCACACAGGATTGATTTTTGCTAAACCAAGAGATCACACCTGATCCCATACTGAAGCAACACCTTGAAGTGCTCTTCCTATTTATGGCACTTCCTACCCAATCTGAATCAACATAACCCTCTAGGTTAATCTTCTGACTTGCCTCATACTAGAGCCCATAATCAATTGTACCCCTTAAGTACCTCAGAATATGCTTTGCAGCAATCAAGTGAACATGTCTCGAATCTGTCAGGAGCTATCTCAAGGGGTTCACAGCAAAGCAAATATCTGGTCTCGTGTTCGTCAAGTACATCAAGGACCCAATCATCTAACAATACATCGTAGCATCAACTGCTTCTGATGAAGCATCATTCAATAGATTTAGGTTTGATTCCATAGGTGTGGTCATGGTCTTGTAGTCCATCATCCCAAACCTCTTTAGGATCTCTATCATATATTTCCCTTGTCCCAGGGAAATTCCATCTTCTTTCTGCCACACCTCCTTTCCTAGAAAATAGTGCATCATTCCCAAGTCCTTCAATTTGAAACCGGCAGCAAGCTTTCTCTTCGTATCAGCAGTCAACCCATCCATACCTATTACAAACAGATCATATACATATAGTAGGAGCATCACTGGGTTTCCATATTCAACCTTGTAGTAAAGGTTGGAATCTGCTTTACTTTTGGTAAATCTCAAACTGGATATAAAGTTGTCAATTCTATCGTACCATGTCATGGGTGCTTGTTTCGAATTGTATAGGGATTTCTTCAATCTACATACATGAGACTCCCTGTCATGTGTCTCAAAACCAAGTGGTTGTTCTACATACACATCCTCTTCTACTACACCATTCAAGAAAATAGTCTTGCCATCCATCTAGTGTATCCTCCATTTAATTACTGCAACCAAGAAAAGTACTGATCTGATGGAAGTGTATCTGGTTATAGGTGCAAAGGTTTCTTCATAATCTATTCCTTCTTTCTGGGAGAAACTACGAGCCAAGAATCTTGCTTTATGTTTTTCTATGCTACCGTTGGCAGCATGCTTGATTTTGTAGATCCATTTGGAAGTTACAATTGACTTCTCTTCTGGTCTTGGGACAACATCCCAAACATCATTTTTCATGATCGATTGATACTCTTCAATCATAGCATCCTTCCATTCTTTCCATTATGTCACTTCTTCATAATTATAAGGTTCTTTATCAATGAAATCACAAAGTAATGCTACATATCCAAAGAAGGATCCAGTCCTCTTTCTTTCTCTGTGATTCTCTTATGGAGCCCCATATCTTTCCACACCTTGGATAGATTCTCATACCCAAGAGGGTTTCCTCTTATGAGGATTCTTCTCCTAAGGTGGATCTATAGGTATTTGTGGTTCTTCAAATTCTCGATCTTCTTCTTTAGTTTCTTCATTCATGGTTGTGTCATGAATTCTGGGTGCTTCTGCTTCTTCAAGTTCTTCAGTAGGTTTCTTTCTGGATTTGTTGTAAGCTGTATCTTCATCAAATGTCACATCCCTACTAATGTCAATATTCTTGAATCCTAGTAAATATATTCTGTAAGCCTTCGAACTTTCAGAGTATCCCACAAATATACCCTCCTTTCCTGAAGGATCTAGTTTTGTTCTCTTTTCTTTTGGAATGTGTATGTACACAGGACAGCCGAATATTCTGAGATCGCTGACTTCTGGTTCCTTTTCGGAGAAGAATTCTTTAGGATTCTTGTTATTGAGTACTCTGTGTGGAGTACAATTCTGTACACACACCGTTGTTCTAGTAGCTTCTTCCCAAAGATGCATAGGAAGATCTTGATCATGAAGCATAGCTCTTGCAGCTTCCATGATAGTTCTATTCTTCCATTTTGCAATCCCATTCTGCTGTGGATTATAAGGAGTGGAAAAATCCCTCTTAATACCTAATTCTTTGCATAACTCTTTGAATTCATTCGATGTAAATTCTCCACCATTATCTGATCGAAAGGTCTTATTTTTCTTTTCAGTGCGATTCTCGATCAAGGCTTTGAATTCCTTGAACTTGTTGAATACTTCATCTTTGTTCTTCATGAAGTAAATCCATGTCTTCATAGAAAAATCATCAATAAAAGAAACATAGTATACATACCCACTTAGAGAACTTGATGCCATTGGACCGCATACATCGGATTGGATGATTTCCAAGATTTCTTTTGCCTTGCTCTCGCTACTTGGAAATATCGTCTTTGTATTCTTTCCTTTCGCACATCCTTTGCAGACCCCATCATGTTTTGCTTGAATTTCTAGAAGACCTTCAATAGCACTGCTTGCAAGTGGTAGTGCTATGTAATGCACATGTGCAAGCCTTCTATGCCAAAGCTCATTTGGCTCTACTGTGTCATGGACCAAGGCTTGTTCTAGATGGCCCTTTACTTTGTACAATCCTCCTTCTTGTTCTCCAATCACTACTGCATGATGTATAGTCTTTGCTTTTGGCCACATGATGACTTGACCATCTATAAATACAACCATCATTCCTTTTGCATCTAATGCAGATATGGAGAGAAGGTTCTTCTTTAGTCCTAGTACAAACAATACTTTTTTCATTTTCATAGACTTTCCAGAGTCTAGCTTCTAGGAGGATTCCCCACTACCTTTTATTGGATATTGGTATTTATCTCTGAGCTTCACCTTGTGAGGTGATTCATGTTCTGATAGTCTTACAAAGGATTCCTTGAATCCTTTCATATGCTTGGAGGCCCCACTGTCTATAAGCCAATCATTACTTCCATGTGTGATATTTCTCGTGAGAGCAGAAATCAAAACATATTCTTCATCACTTGAAGAATCTTCACTTTCATATTTGGTCTTCTTTGTGGAAGGTTCATCATCCTCTACAACATGAGCATGATGTCTTCTATTGTTGTTTTTCTTCTTGTGAGAGTTCCTTCTTCTTTTAGGACAATCTCTTGCAAAGTGTCCTATTTCATCACAAGTATAACATCTAAGTCGAGATTTCTTGTGAGAAGAGTGCTTACCTTTAGAATGATGATGATGATGGCCCCTTCTGGATTTCTTGGATTGAACTGTGAGAGCTTGATATTCATTTTCCATCTTCTCTTCTCGAGCTGCTATCCGAGCTTCTTCTTGTGAACATTCTTCCTAAAGTCTACTGAACTTGACTAACTTCTTTCTAGCACATATCCCTTGAATGAAAGAGTCACATGTCCTAGGGAGACCATTCAAGGTGGTCATTACAATCTCTACATTTTCCACTTCTTCATCTACTGCTTCCATTTTTTCCTTGATCTGAGAAACTCTAGTGAAGTAATACTAGATGGTCTCTACATTCTGAATCTTCACATTCTTCAGTTGGTTTCTTAGAGTCATCTTCCGGCTTATGTTCTTCCCTTCAAACAATTTTGTTAGGGCATCAAACATAGCTTTAGGTGTCTTCAGGGAGGACACTTGTGGCATGAGGTGATCCTTAATTGAATCAGTAATAATACTCTTTTCCATAAC
Organism: Pseudotsuga menziesii; assembly: GCA_001517045.1. Taxonomy (NCBI): domain Eukaryota; kingdom Viridiplantae; phylum Streptophyta; class Pinopsida; order Pinales; family Pinaceae; genus Pseudotsuga; species Pseudotsuga menziesii. Next base: position 178,852 of record LPNX010507722.1, read on the forward strand.
CAACTTCTTCTTGTGTAAGGCCTTAGCCTCATCTCCCTCTGGAACTAGAACCTCCTCATTGATATAGGATTCCAACTCATTTTATTCCAGGACCAAGGATATCCTATACTTCTAGGTGCAAAATTTATCATCTCCTTCAAGATTTTCATCAAGCTTGGTATGATGAGACATCTTTAATTGAGAACCTCAAATAGAAATATAAAATATTTATATCTTACCAGGTCAAGATGTCGAATCTGGAATTGGAGCTGAAATCCTGCAGTGTTGGTTCAGGAGCAAATTAGGTTTTTTCTTTTCCGGAGTTCTGTCCAACCAAATGCTTTGAATTTGATCCCCAACTTCGATTTTGGGGAGGAGATCAATCTAGGCCTAGGCTCACTGAAAAATTCCTCTTCTGTGAAAAGCCCTAATTTTCAGCAGCAGTGTCGGGTCCAAAACTGAAAAACCTAAGAATTGGATTCTGTTTCAATAAAAAGATGTGCCCTAGGGAGGAGAGTTATTCCACCCTAATTTTGTTTAAAATATATGGAGAGAGATCCACAAAATAGGAATCCCTAGTTCCCGCAGCTGCATAGTGTCTTTTTCTCAGGTTAGCTCTGATACCATGTTATATTTTTAACATTAAGGTAGCATAACATTAGGATATTTAATTGAGAGAACAAAAAGAACATCAATCAAACACAAGAGACAATGAACACAGTGTTTTTCCTTGGGGAAACCATAAATGGAGAAAACCCTGGAACTTCCTTAGAGATAGAATCAGCACCAAAATTAAAACCCCAAAATAGTAAGATGATCCCCTAATAACAGTAACCTCTTTCTTCCTTGCCCCAATGTCTTTCTCTTCCTTAGCTATGTGCTACAACTGAGTGTCAATGAGTTTGTTATAAATAGAGAGGCTAGCTCTCTATTTATACTAATTCTTGACTTGACTAATCCCTACTAGGGCCGACCTCTCTAGGAAAGTCTAATAACCCTAGTTCCCCAGAGCTGTAGGGACTTTAACCCTTAGACAATAGGAGGGTTACCACCTTGACTTGACATGACTTGTTTACATTATAGAAACTCCCGATAGGAACATCAGGGCATGACATGACTCAAGTACATTACAAATACATCTCGGAATAAACATCAGGTTACAATACATAAGAAATACAGGTGAATGCATTCTGATGTTACAATTACATCAACATTAATTTCACAAGACTCTGGGAAGAGTGCACACGAGAAGAAGCTTGACTCATAATAAGAGAAGATAAAATGGGAGCAACTGAAGATCAAGATCTCAGGATCCAAAGAAGATCCCTCAAGCGATGAGGAATACGAAGGACTTAACTCTTGAATAAACTCTTATCAAACTTAGCATTTGGATAAGAAATGATGCTGTTATGAATGAAGAAGATGATGAAGCTGAAGGATAAAGAAGGAGTCCACCCATGAAATGAATAATGATAAGTATTCAATTGTCATTTCATGATATTATTTTTGTTGTGCATTTGTTTATATTCAGTTGATGTATTGTGCATGATAGAATGTTTGCATTAATGATAGTATACTACTATTATGCATGTGATGGGTAAGTAGCTCATGGTGCTATACAACTCTCCATTGCTACTTATCTATAATGAAACCTCTTTGCTAACATATTGGATTAGTGCACAATCTCAATGATTTCTTGGTAGAGATGGAAGGCATCTAGAAAGTTTCCATGAGATATGGATGAATGTTGTATTGACTAAAATAGTTCCATGGTTATATCTTTATGCATAATAATTTTTCCATTACGAATATTCCTTATGAAATGTTTCTAACCATACAACAAATGCATTTGACTTGTAGGAAATATCGCATACAATCGCCTACAAGAAAAGAAGGATGAGACTTATTCCGAAGAAGTGACGATAGTTCGAGAAATAATACAAGATGAAGAATAAGATGATGATACTTTCAAAGAAAGAAACAGGTCTCAAACACAGTGCAATTATGTGACACTGTTGAGCGACATCATTGATGCAGAACCTTCTAGCTATGAAGAAGTAGCCAAGAAGAAAGGGAAGGAGAATACCAGTTCAAGAAGAATGATGTCTAGGATGTGATATCAAGACCTGAAGAGAAGTTTGTGGGATACAAGGCAAGATTCAGAGCATGAGGCTTCTCACAGAAAGAAGGCATAGACAACGAAGAGACATTTACAGCCACTGGAAGTTAAGACACGTGACAGGTAGACTCATGTGTGCAAATTAAAGAAGGCCTTGTACAAGCTCATAAGGCACCCATGGGATAACACATACATGAGGAGCTTGAAGATCACCTAGAGTGATTAAGATCTTAACATTTGATACAAGGTTGAATATGAAATCCTATAGAGGATGACAAGATCATAGATGGGTACGAGAATAACTATTCAAAAGGTTCAAGATAGAGTTTCTTCGTATCCAGTGACCCTACATGGATACATAGAATATTAGTAGAAAAGGAAGCTACTTGTCACTTTAGTACAAAAAATTTCAATTCCTAGAGTATGAGAGGACGAGGGAGAATGATGCTCTGCTTCATAGGGATTGACTGCAGAATATCCTAAGGTTTGACATGATGCGACAAGATGGATATATTAGTGATGACTCTAGGATTTACTAAGAGTAAAGTGGATTCCAATATTCACTTCAAGGTTGAAGGAAGAATACCAGTGATGCTCCTATTATATGTCGATGACTTCTTCTTGATAGAAAATAGGAACTCATTAAAGTTGCAAGAAGAATACTTCTTGTTGAGTTCAAGATGAAGGACTTGGATATGATGCACTACTTTCTAGGCATGGAGGTGTGGAAAAGTGCAGGTGGAATATCCTTGGGATAAGGGAAGTATGTAGTGGATACCTTGAAGAGGTTCAGGATGATGGACTACAAGGCCATGACCACACCTATGGCATCAAACTTGAAGCTATTGAGTGATGCTCCATCAGAAATGGTTGATGCCACGATGTATTGTCGGATGATTTTTTTCTTAATGTACCTGATGAATACGAAACCAGATATTGTCTTTGTTGTGAACACATTGAGACATGTTCACCTGATTGTTGCAAAGCATATTTTGAGGTACCTAAAGGGTACAATCGATTACGGGCTCAAGTATGAGGTGAATCACAACATTAACCTAGAAGGTTATGTGGATTCGGATTGGATAGGGAGTGCCATTGATAGGAATAGAACTTTGGGGTGCTGGTTCAATATGAGATCAAGTGTGATCAATTGGTTTAGCAAGAAGCAGTTCTGCATGGTGCTGAGTACAGCCAAGGAAAAATATGTTGCCACTTTATCAGCTATTTGGGAGGTAGTATATTTCTTTTGAAAACTACTATTTCATTTTATTAGTCTAACTTGCATTTTTGTATGACGCAGAGAGGAGAAGTGAGCTCCATTATGTGATCTAGATCGAGATCTCTTGAAACAGGGTGTTCTAGAATAGCCGATGAGACAGGTTATCTAAGAATAAAATATTGGTGAAGCTCGTAGGTTGCTTAGACGTAAACATTCTTGTAGGTTGTCCTTGAATCTCATTGGTCACGGTGAAGCTTGCAGATTATCCTTGGACGTAATCATCCCTGATTTGATTCTATGCTAGAAATTTCCAGAGTGAAGTTTGAATACTTCCAAGAGAGCTTGGTGTTCTCCATATAGAGGTTCCTTTTAAGGGGAAGTGATGAGTCTGTGAGCCCTTCTGACATGGTGGTAAGCGGGGCCTCCCATGGTCAGATGTAAGTGTTGTGCTTTTCTGACATGGTGGTAGGCGGGGCCTCCCATTGTCAGATGTAAGTGTTGTGCCCTTCTGACATGGTGGTAGGAGGGGCCTCCCATGGTTGGATATAAGTGCAATGGCCTACATATGGTATGAAAAATGACTGTCTCTGTAGAGACCCACATCCAGTATGAAAAAAGACTGGCTCTATGGAAGTACATCTAGCATGAAAAAGGGTTGGCTCTGTAGTGGCCTACCTCTAGTATGGAAAAGGAATTTCTCTATAGAGACCCACATCTAGTATGAAAAAAGGACTGGATCTATGGAAGTACATCCAGCATGAAAAATGGTTTCCTCTATAGTGACCTACATCTAATATGAAAAAGGACTAGCTCTGTAGAGACCCACATCCAATATGAAAAATGACTGGCTCTATGGAAGTACATCCAGCATGAAAAAGAGATGGCTTTGTAGTGGCCTACATCCAATATGAAAAAGGAATAGCTCTCTAGAGACCCACATCTAGTATGAAAAAAGACTGGCTCTGTGGAGGTACATCCAATATGAAAAAGGATTGGCTCTATAGAGGCCTACATCTAGTATAAAAAATGACTGGCTATGTAGAGGAAGACCTACATGGAGGCTAGGCCTACAATCAGCATGAAAAAGAGTTGGATCTATAGAACTTCCTATGACGAGAAGAATTGTCAGATATCACCATTTGATCAAGATAGCGGAAGCAATGATGATGATGATGATGATCTAGTGATGATACAACTTTGATGATGATCCATTGATGATCCCGCTTTGATGATGATCCAATGGTGATATAGATTTGATGAAGATCCAGTGATGATATATATTTGATGATGATCTAGTGATGATCCAAATTTGATGATGATCTAGTGATGATTCAGCTTTGATGATGATCCAGAGAAGAAGACTTGTATCGATGAATTGTGTCAAGAGAATACCTTCCTAGTTAAGAGGGAGTGTTGATATATTTGTAACTTCATAATCTATTCACTTTTATTTCATTATACCCTGATGTTCCTATCAGGAGAGTCATTAATATAATAAATCCATGTGAAGTCAATGAGTTTAACCCTCTGTTGTAAGTTGGGGCAATAGTCCCCACAATTGATTTGAGGTTAACCCTCCTTGTTGATCAGGTGGGTAAAGTCCCCATAGCTGTCGGGCACTAGGGTTATTAGACTCTCCTAGAGAAGTCGGACCTGGTAAGTAATTGTTAAGTGAGCTTGACTTGTTGGAGTGTAAATAAAGTGAATAGAATAATATAAATAGAAGTGAGGATCTCCTCATTTCCACACACAAATACACTCACTCAATTGGGGTGCATGAGTGAGAGAGGAAGTGCTAGCACAAGTGAGAGAGATCAGTTGTCGAAGATCATCTTTATGTTTTCGGGTTTTACTACTGCCATTGGTGCTTATTCTATCTCTGAGGAAGTTGCAGAGTTTTTTTATGGTTTCCCCGAGGATAAATCTTTATGTCTATTGCCTCTTGTTATTTATTGATGTGCATGTTATTCTCTCATATAAGATCCTAAGATCATAATGTTTAAATGATAACAATCTAACAATGCAATGATGTTCAGAGCACTTTCCATCCCTAATTGCAAACGTCTCTGTGTATTTGGAGATACACATGATCATAATAAGATTTCTAAGTGGCACTATGGTTTATAGTTTGGCTCCACTTGAAGGTCAAATAATGTATTTTACTAAGTATAAATATCATACACTTCAAATCATCAATAGAAATTTTTATGAGGTATTGTTGGTAGATCATTTTGTTTAAGATATTATCATGGTTTGGATTAATTTAGGCTTCACATAAGCTGCACTAATATTCACATGACTAGTTTAGAGGTTTGTGTAAATTCTTTTGAACAACAGGGTCAAATTTTTTTGAACTTATGAGATGAGAAAACTATAAGTATTAATGTTTCCCACAAAGTTCATTTATCTCCTTAGTGTAGCAATCTTTACTTGATGGCTAATAATTGGTGTTCAATTTCTAGGAAGATTTTTTTAAGAAAAGTGGGAGCTATAGACATCCATAATTTTGTTTGATGGATATATATGTCATGTACAAGTAGATCAACTCCTTGAACTAGTGAACATGAGTATCAATCTTTTCACCTTGGATTTCAAGAGTTAATTCTGACATTTTGGATTCATATATGAATATGTCCCTAACTACATTTTTTTTTGTAATAACATCTTGGAATAGATTTCTATGACCATATGATGTTTTATGATTTGAGGAGGTGAAAATATGAATTGGATTTTATTCTTATTTTGTATTCAATTTCTCTTTCTCTATGCCTTAGACTTCAATTTCATTTTTCATTGCTTTATTATCTTCATGATGCTTTTATCATATTATTTTTCTAGTTTTATTCTTCTTATTATTATATATATATGAGAAACAAATTTTATAATTGAGCATAATACATGGTTATAACCAAAATTTTAAATTTGAAAGATGATTTTTATACTTTGTGCAATTTGTTTGTTTTTAAAGTGAATATATTTTATTTATTTGTAAAAGAAAATTTATAAACCTTTTATTTGCATTAACCTAGTATACGTATATAATTTAATTTTATTTAAACTACATTTAATACTAAAATGATAATAATGATGTTAATCCTAACACGCATGTAGGAAATGTATATCAAATGTGGATAAAATTGGCATGAATACTTATAAATGAAGTCCCACACCTTTGGGATGAAGGGATCACATGGTTGGGTTAATGATTAGGGGATGACATGTTTGGGTTGATGATTTTTAATGTACAATGTATTTATTTTAAAATTTCCTTAAGTGGTATGGCTCTCACATGTTCACGTTTTCCTCAAAATATTTGAATCTAGTCATCCCCTTACAATGGCCATTGTTTTAAATTTGCAAATTGCATTAAATTCCACATCATTGTGTTCTTATAAAAATTGACAAGGGACCATAAAAATACCTTTGTAGGAACTTACATGATAATTTCAACAAAGTGAATTCACATAGTTCCAAGAAGTACATTCTAGAGTTCCAAGATTCATTGCACATGCACAATGTTTGTCCTTTGTTTATCCAATTTTGCATGGACACATATAAGTCACAGATATAAATAATTGGTGGCCTTATCCCTAGGACTTCATAGAAGACAGATGATCTTTGAATAATATCAAGCTCAGTGGCCTACACCATCTATAAAAATAAAAGTGAATTTTCCATATTTATGGTCAATATGGTAGGAATTTTCTATTTCCATGAAGTTCTGTACTCTTTTTTATCCTTTTCTCATCATGTGATATATGTTTGTAATGGATATTTTTGGTTTTTTTTTTATCATGGGAAGTAAAAAGGATGTATGTTGGGTATTGACTATAATCAATACCACTATATTACTTGTATTTATAGTGTGAGTCAAGAAACAAATGTGACCACTCCAATGTTCCACCATCACACACACATTACAAATGGGATCTTCATCATGTTAATGAGATATGATTCGATAATGGGGATGCTTCTTGGTATCCAATCTAGTATTGATAAAAAAATAGAAGTTATTGGCCCATAATTTTTGTCTTTGGATCTCATGGCCCATAGATGGGACCTTGGACCACCACACAAGTTCTACAAAGGGGATCTTTGGAATATGAGTGAGATGTGGTGTTTTTTTCAAGATTTAGTACACCATACATGGTATTCATGATCATAAAATGCTTTAGGGCTCAAAGTTGAGGTCTTGAGCCATAACATTTTTTTTCTAGATCTCATGGGTCATGCATAGATAGACTTCCCTAAAATTTCTCACAAAATGATAAAACACCCAAACCCCTAGACAAGAGATTGTACACATGTTGGTCCTGATATGTATTTGATAATTGTGTGAAAATAGAATAGTATATGGAGTCAACATATTGCTTGAAATAAAAAATGATGACATCTAAAATTTTGGAGAAATTTCCCTAACGAACTCTGCACAAATACTCAATTATTATATAACTATTAATTATGACTCATGGATAGATCATTTCACCACCACATGGGCCCTAAATTTTACCTAATAAAGAGATATGTGCATAATTTTAATGATTAATATATGATCAATTGTTATTGATAACCATTCTCAATGTTCCAAACTGAAAAATACCATCATATCCTGATAACATGACAAAGATTCCCTTTGAGGTACCTTTGTGGTGCCCAAGGGACACGAGGATGTATCATGAGCCCCATATACAGATATTATGGTAAAATACACTAGATTTTGTAGGCATTGAACCACATTAAAAGCACCAAGAACTATATATAGTATTATATACTTCAAAATGATCACCATATCCCACTTGCAGGTCAAAGATTCCCTATAAATGGCCAATGTGGTGGTTTGATACCCCACAAATCGACCATGAGATCCATACTAAAATGCTATGGCATAAGATCCTATATTTTCCCCTATACCATGGAATGTTCCTCAAGATCCTTCAGTCACAATCCTGACTTCAACTGTGTGTGGTGATTTGATTATCTGCTCAAGAGAACTTATCAATATGCATAATTCAATTAAGTTCTAAGGAACTTATATTTTTAATGAAATATTTCCAAAAATCATTGCAAGAGAGGCACACACCACCCAACCTTAGGAAAACTTGGAATCAATAATATCTCAATGTAGATTCCATACCTAATTGATGTTATGACATCAAAAGGACATAGGTTCAATCTCACACTCTAGTTCATATTTGAGGTTCCACAAGGTTGTACCCTCCTTGTGGTCTCTCCTCTCTCCCCCCTTTATATTTTGTTCCAGTGAATAATAATTCCCTCCACGAGGAATCCCCACAAAGGAATATGAACCCCCTAACATGTGGAAATCATATCTCCTTCGATTTAGGTTTCCTTGCATAGTAAAATTTGGATTTTATCTCACTTTTACTTAACTATTACGAAATATTCATGATTTGACATGACTTTCAATAACATGAATGATAAAACCTACTTTACTTCTTATAAGCTGAACTATTTCACTAGTGGGGAGTTGTCTTGAGATCCACACTATCAATCTTTATTACATATTTACGTCAAGTACGACAACACAAGTCCATGAAAAATTGGAGGAACAAAAATGAATTATGTAAATTTCATAATTTTGTATATTTAAAATCAAGTGAAGAGATTGGCCATAATGTTCAAGCACATGAACATGTTAGCCATGAATCTATCCCCGAGAGTTAGCTCAAGTTGTCATGAGACAAACATGATATATGAAATCTCTAAAGTTTGGGAAGGTCACGAGTTCAATGATCATGATTCCCTTATGATTAGGCTATGGCATCAGGTCCATTAGTTTACCACATTTACTATCTATGGATCATGAGGAAGTACTCAGATGGTTTTCCATGAGAATTTCCTTAGAAAATAAATATTTTCCATGAATCTAAATCACATGCACATCTTTATAGCGATTAGGAAATGTCCATGCACCAATGAAAAAAAAAACGTCACCAAGGAGGTGAAGTATAATGGTTTTGGAACTACGCATAAGACAAATAATAAGACAAGTATAATGGCTTGAATATTATTTTTAAGGGTGGCTATTATAAAACCACCCCTAAAAACACCTTTCCCATTTGTGCCCTTTCCGCTACATCCCAAAGAAATCTAAGAGGAAATAGGAGAGTAAAAAGTGGCCACCCAATGAAAACATGTGGACAAGAAGAACATTGGATTCCATACACCTTATAAATGGTGCATAGTGGTACCATGGGAGTTTTATCACAATTCATAAATTGAGAATGGAGGATTAGCCACCAACAATTAACTCAAATATGTGAAGCAAAAATGTGCAGACATTTCACATCACAATTAATATTATAGAAATTAAGGTCACCAAATACACACACTAAAATAAACACATAATAGATTCACCTAACTCACATACACAAGTGACACACCAAATGCATGCCCATAATAGATGCACCAATTCTATTGCAATTTGAATTTTACTAGATTAGTGTTAATTCTATTTCAATAATTTTACAAAAAAAAAAATTGATTTAGATGGTGATGATAAAAGATTGCAAACACTATTTTTTAATGCTTATAACCTTTAATACTACTTACTTAGAATGAAAATTTGATTGTTGATCTTATAAAAGATTGTTACGAATAAAGATTGGAAAAGAAAAAATCAAAGCAGTGGTTTCTCTACATACGAATTAGATAATTTCAAAAGCATCACACAACTAAAATGTAAGGATATGCTACACCTTTGGAGAGCTGTGGAAGTCCTAAAGAATCCATCCTTGAACAAGGATAGATGCTACTAAAGTAGAGATGAGTTGGCCATATATTTTGATACCCAGTCAAATAAGCTTCCTCTATTGCAAATATATGAGAGGGTCCCTCCATATGTTTTTTGTTGTTGAGAGAGGTTCATACAATCAATTTAAAATAAAGTTTTTAAATCTTGGAATCTTAGTCAAATTCAAAAGGTTTATATGCATGGCCTATCTTGTGGCTTAAGGCCCCATACATGACATGTAAGGATTAGAGATAAATTCCATGGACTTAGAACCTAGATTTTCACACCAAACTATTACCTTGTCCACAAGAAACATATCAAGTTTTTCAAACTTTGAAATCACCACAATAACAAACTTGGAAGCCAAAGATTATGTTATGGGCATGTGTGAATCCGTGCATTACAAAACATGGCATGTGAGCCCCATAGAAATATATGTTATGGCCTAGTTCCTTTCCTTTTATGCCTATACCATGGCATGGCCTTCAAGAAACAACCTTGGTATGTTAATTCTCAAAATGATGGACATATTTCAATCATATGCCAAATATTTCCTTTGTATGGCATGTGTGGTCATTTGGGGTGCTACACATGACCCACGAGACCTAGATGAAACTATATGAACTTATGCCCTCGAAGTTAATCCCAAAATGTGGTCTGGTTGTAAAACAATATACATGGTGTTATACATCCCAAAACTGCCACCATATCCCACTCATAAGCCAAAAAATCCCTCTATAAGGCCTATGTGATGGACTCAGGCCCTGCGCAAAGTTAGGGGTCATTTATGGGTAATTGTAGGTAAATGAAGGGACATTAGGGGTTTATTAGTGATTATTTAGGGGTAATTTGTGGTCGATTATGGGTAATTATGGGTCATTTAGGGTAATTATTGAGTAATGAGTTGTGGTAATTAAAGATTAATAATGGGTAAATTACAAGATAATTAGGGGTTAATTAGTGGTAATTAGGAGTCAATTATGGGTTAAATAGAAGAAATTAATGGTACTTATGGATCAATTATAGGTAAGTAAGGGCCATTTAAGCCTAAGGTATTAGCTAAACTAGTGGTTTTCCATGGTGTTGGGCATTTATTTAGGTTCATGGAGGCATATGCCCATTTTGAATATTTGTTTATGAAGCACACTAGTACACATTGATGGGTTTACTAGGGAATATGTCATCTATGAATGTTTGGAAAGATCCATTGGGTTTCTCCATGAGGTTTTTCATGGAAAAACGAATGGGTCATTTAGAGGTTATCAAGGGTTAATTACTAATAAGCATGGATTATTTAGGGGTAATTACCAGTTAATGAGGGGTAAACTATGGGGGTAATTAGGAGTTAATTAGGGGTCAATTATGGGTTAAATATGGGGAATTAATGGCACCTATGGGTCAATTATGGGTAATTATGGGTCATTTAAGCGCAAGGTTTTCCTTGGAAAAAAGTATGGGTCATTTAGATTAGGTTATCAAGGGTTAATTACTGGTAGGCATGGATTATTTAGGGGTAATTAGTGGTCAAGTAGGGGTATTTTTGGTGCAATGAGTGATAATTGGGGGTAATTAATGGACAATTATGAGGTTAATTAAGGGTCAATTATACAATAATTAGTGGTAATTTTTAGTAGTCTTTGAGAATAAATATATTGAGAACATACCAGAAAAATATATTTAGGGGCAGTACTCTTAACCCACCCTCCAAAGTTATGAGAATTTAATCTTTGGTAGTAGTCTTTAAAAAATCACCTCCAAAAGTAAACTTCTCTAATTTTTATGGGGGTTTTAAAAAAAAAAAAATCCTTGAAACATATATTTAGGAGTATCCTTTCAAATCCCCCCCCATAAACCTCATGAGAATTTAAAAATTGGAGGTGGGTTTTTACAAAGCATCACCAAAATTCCAATTCTCAATGCTTTTAGAGGGATAATTTTTTTAAAAACCGCCTTGAAAATGTTTTTAGTGGGGCTGTTTAAAAAAACCCTCCAAAAGTCATGAGAATTTAAATTCTGGGGGCGGTTTTAAAACAACCACCCCCAAAATTCTAATTCTCAGGAATTTTGAGGGGGATTTTAGAAATTAAGGTGTTTTTGAAGGCGGTTTAATTTTAATTTCTTAGGAATTAAGGTGTTTTTGAAGGCGGTTTTAGAAATACCCCCCAAAATTCATGATAATTAGAAATTTGGGGGAATTTGTTTTAAAACCGCCCCCAAATGTTCAATTCTCATTAATGTTATTTGGTGGGGAGTTCTAAACACCACCTTCAAAAATACCTTTTCGGTGAGTCTTTCTAAACGTCCCCCCCCCACCCCCCCCCCCCCCNCCCATGGGGAAACATCAGTAAGTAATTGCACAAGTGTGGAAACAACAAGGTTTACTTTTGATAATATGGTCACCCGATTTGGATGTCCTAAGATATTGATGAGCGATCAAGGTACACATTTTGTCAATCAGACAATTAGAGTGATTGTTGGGGAATTATATTCACAACATAAAATAACTTCTCCATATCACCTACAATAAAATGGAATAGTTGAAACATTCAACAAGATATTAGAGAATGCACTTACTAAGGTATGAAACATAAATCACGATAATTGAGATCTGAAAACACCTGCGATACTATGGGCCTACAGAACAACATGCAAAAGACTAAAAGGTTAGAAAACATTCAAATTTGTCTATGGACAAGAAGGAGTGATGAAAATGGAGTATATTTTCCCCATTCTCTGTATAGCAATAGTGACATGAATGACTAACGAAGGAGCAATTGAGGAAAGATCGATGCAGTTGTTACAACTTAAAGAAGACTGCTTTATTGCAGGTTTTGATAAGAAGGTAGAAAAGGATTGACAGAAGGCATGGCACAATCGCCACCGAAAGACATAACATTTTCAGCAAGAAGACATGGTTCTCCTCTATAATAGCAAGTTTATGAAGAACCCAGGTAAGCTCCAAATGTAGTGGGTTAGTCCTTACATCATAAATGGCATTACCGATGGAGGTGCGATATACTTGCAAAATATAGATGGATCACTTTTTCAAAACTTAGTGAATAGGGTCCGACTAAATCCTTATAGGGATAGCTTGGTGTGATACCACTAAATGAAAGAGAGAGAGAGAGAGAGAGAGAGAGAGAGAGAGAGAGAATTTTCGATAGGTGTCTTTTGACAAAAAGAAGTGATGACAAAAATGGGATGGACTGCAACAAATTTTGGAGCTTTTTGATGTCCAAAAGAATTTGAAATTGTCAAATAAGGAAATAAATGAAGCATTTATGATAGGGAGGGTGATGACACAAGTTGTAAAAATACACATGTAATGACCAATAAGTGTGTCGAATTTGCAAAATCGGTGGATTATTTAGTCAATCAACGGAGGATTTGGCATTGATGATGTAAGATTCACTTGACGGGAAAATTAGACATTATAAAATCAGGTCGAAGGGCATGGTTCGATTCACCATGCAATTAAAGAAGAAGGGTTAGAGTGAATATTAGCATAGAAAAGAAGTGACGAAGCTTCCATGGTGCAAATTATTTCAAGAACAAGTACACAAGAAACACCAAGGGCGATGGAAACTATCATCCAGGAACAACCAAAGTTTTTCTCTACACCTGTGTGGACAAACGGGAAGAAGAGAAGTGCTAGTCGACTGATAAATCCAAAGAGAAGATCCAAAACAACCCGTAGCTCTACACATGCCACAATAGCATAAGGAGAAGCAGGCCCGTCGACCACCGCGGATGATGAAACAATAAAATTATGAAGATAATTGTAGTTGACGATAACAACCATCCTAGATTATGTGCCTCCAGGGAACGAAAGGGTTCCAATGGTATGAATTGGAAAAAATTCCATGTATACCATCAAGATGCTAGTGACACCAAAGGGATTCCATGTCATGACCAACATAGTGCAACGACAACAAAAGTTACAGTATAGAAACAACGATATATCGGCATACCTAGAATGCGTTAAGGAAAGTTATGAGGAGATAGTGCATTGAGAAGGAGGTCTGATTAAAAGAAAACCAATGTAGTGGGAATTCAGATTGTAGTTATTAGGGCTCCTGTCAATAATCCATATGGCACATTTCAGGAGATCCACAAAACTGAGTGCATGCATAAATAAGCTATTGGCCTGCTTCCATGGTTGATACTTGTGGTTGGGAACCAAAATTCCAATCATAGTCGATCTAATTTCACAGATTAGAGGATTACCCAAGGCAGGGGTAGATTTGTTACAATATTTCCAAGGAAAGGAAAATGACAAGAATCATGCTGCAAAAATGATGAACAAATATGGGGTAGAGAAGGTCACCGTAGCATACATGATGGACAAAATCAACGATCAGGTGATAAGAATCATGGCAAAGTTACTGACGATTAAAATTGTGTGTACGAATCAAACTTATCAATGCACATCAGTGGTAATTGCATCCACAAAACAATGTGTAGTGCGATTTCAAATTAACTGGTCACTCTTTTTGTTGAATGCATTGATGGATGATGTAGTACTAGAACATGAGACAGGTAAGGAATTTACATATTCATGGCTCTTAATACTAATTGTTCTAGTTGGATAAATGGAACCAACGCACTACCAAGGGATGGAGATTGAAACTATCAATGTGTGGCGAGGAGCATTATATAAAAAAAATTGGGTGCTAAATGAAAAATAAAGACATACAAACAATAACATCCAATTCTACGTTTACTTAGATGTGCTGAGAGAGGAAGCGGTAAAGATTATGTTCTTGACAACATACGCCACGTAGAAGTACCAAAGAATTGCAAGGTTGTTGACAAGGCCTCAAGGAATATTTATTGAGGCACGTGAAAACCCATAGAATCAGTGGATGGTGATGCAGTTCAATATCAACAACAAGGAATGGGATGCCATAGTAGAGGAATGGCCCGAACAATGGAAGGTTCTGGACAATGAAAACCAACTGTCAGACCTATAAAATATGCTGTCGGTAGATGTACCAAGATCAATATGAGAAAAAGGAGTTAGAAGAAAAATAAAAATCATAGGATGAAGCATCATGAATATCTCCAATGGAATGATAGTTCGACAACCAACAAGAAGAAGAAAGGAAAAATAATATGTTTGAGCAAGGTGACGGGTGTAGAAATGCTAGACTCCTCAATGAACGAAGGAATAATTTATTGGAAACAATAACCAATGTGGTAAATGAGAACCATGTGAAATTCATGCAGCATGCGACTATATAATTTCATCAAGTATCACAGCTACTTTAGAAACTAACTAATGTAGTAACTACGATGAGGCTACTACAAGAAGGAACAATGCAAAGGGAATTTGAATTGGATATCGACACAAAGATGATACTAGTGCAGACCTTACCTACTACAATAACGATAGGGTATGAAGATGTAGATGCTGCAATATGAAGGCATGACCTGGTTAGTACCGATTTCAACATGCTACCGATGTTCAAGCTAGAATGCATTCATAACACAACAAGTGAGGAGATTGGTGATTGGGAAGTAACAACACATGACCAAATGGTCAGCTACAAATAACAAGTGCAGAGCACCAAAGAAGAGGTTCAACGACTCCAAGCAAAAATAAAGACAATAATAAATGAAAGAGAACAGGATTTTAAAGACAAACAAATATTAGAACACATTGTCTTTATGGCATGCAGAGATGCACCCGAGGTAAGTCGAGATATGCTTGCATAAGAAAAATCACTAATGTTAGGAAAAGTTATTGCAAACCTATGGAAATATAATGAGGAACTATAGGCTAGGGAGATACCTAACACACTGCCTGAACATGTTGCAGAAAGGAAGGGAGCGATTGAATATGATGCAACATAAATCACGTAACTGGAGAAGGAAGCTTAGATAATTACAAAAGATGTAACAAAATTTTGGGTAAGTCTAGTGCAATATGAACAGCTGTACCAACTAAATGTGTAACTCGGTCAAGTAGAAGCACAACTAGAGGCCTTAATGGGATCTCCTAAGGTGATGCCCATATTAGTGCAAGTGACAAAGGCATCATAACTAAAATAACTATAGGATCATGTAAACAAGGTGCACATAAGTCAAAATCGAAGAACAACACACTTGGATGAGCTTCAAACCAAAGCAGAATAGTTTGAACTGAAGGAAATGGAAGGAATGATGTACATCAATGACAAATTGGAGAAAGTGCAGCAGATGAGTGGCGAACATCCAACATAACAAGAGGTAGAAGATTGCACAACACTCAAAATGTCCTCCAAAGAAACTGTCGATGATGTCAAGGAATCATATGATGATTTCAAGGAACAACTAAACACACCATTAGCCTCCAACTAAGGTGTCTCAAGGATGAGACACAAGTTTTTGTTGGGGGCCTATTGGAATGGGTCTAGAGCACACAAAGTGTGGTACCTCTAGAGATAGAAATTTTATCGAAAATAACAAAGGACTGGTCATGAAGGGTAAATAAGTCAAAAGATACTGGGATTTTGGTCAAGATAGTTAGAAATCGGTTGATTGGACCATTTTGTAATGACCAAGTGAGCCTATAAATAGAGATAGGATTGTAATCCTTTGGGAATCTCGGTAGAAGGAAGCTAAGAATATATTTTTGCATCTTTATATTGTATATTTTTGCATCTGTGAATTATGGGGATGTTTTGGAACGAGATTTGTTCTTGTTTTCTGTTAGCCTCTTTTGTGATTATCTCTTTTGGTTTGTGATGTGTAATGAATAATGAGAAGGATTGTGTTATTTCTCTGTCGTTATATTTTATTGCAATGTGTTTAATGTGAATTAATGCAATGTTTATTAGTTCAACTGATGTCATCACATAGATATGGTTAAATACATGTTAATATGAATGAGGCTAGTATCATGATATCCTATTGTATTGATCTCTGATTCATGTTGTGAAAGAGGCTAGAATAGTTCATGTCTTATCCCATTGCGGAAACATGCTTCCTGCAACCCCCCTAGACATCTCGAGTGAGGTTGCACCTGCGTCGCGGATGTTGCTGGAAAGAGTAAAACCTTTCTGAGCCAATGTTTAGGGAGTATGTGTTGAGGTTTTTTGGCAATAGTGTGGAGTGAACCCCTATCAATAGAACCATTTAAACAAGCCTACAAGTGTCTCAAATGGATATTAGATGCAAAATTTATTCCCCTACAAATTTAATGTATCAACTAACAACAATGGGACCCACAAAGCATTTGGAGTTTCATCTTCTGGGATTAGGGTTTTGGGTGTTAAGATTTTTCACATTGATTCTCTATGTTAAAAGGACTTTTGGTCTCATTGTAACTCACTTCTTGTGATTGTGCATTGTCATCACATTTATTATCAGAGAATAGATTGCACCATTATAGTGAGTTCATTTCACTTTAGATTTTAATACAATTCTTTCATATTTCATTCATTAATAGAATTTAAGTAATATTGTATCTCTATTTTTTTTGGAATATTTATGTATTTCATTTTGTTCCCTCATGAACCTATTAATGTTATTATAGAGGTTTTCTCTATATTTGTTTCTTTATACATGTCTCCAATAAGGTTGGGGTATACGGAGTTGGAACTCAACTTACTTAATCCTTTGGAATACCATCCTCATCGACACCGAAGACCTCCCATGATGGGAAAAAATATATACAAGGGAGTATTAGATCATATTAAGTTGTTTCTTGAGGAATATAGTGCAATACAAAGGGAGGTTAACAATTTAGAATTTGATAACAATTCCTCTACTACCCCACACCTTTCCAGGCCACCCAAGCCTTGTTAGGGCTTGTTAAAAGCTCATGTCACCCCTACTGGGGCCACCTATAGCAATTCGAGCCCTGATTAGGGAATTATCCAATGTTCAACATCCCTAAGAAGGAAATTACAACCCATGTCATCCCCTTATAGGGATTACGTAAGTAGGATGAGGAACTTGAAGGAATTTTCAATGAAACTGAGTTTGTTCTATATGGTTAGTAGGCTAATATTCAATCATTTAGTCAACATCTCAATTAACAATAGCTCAATTCACATGGTTATGTTTTATCAGTCTTATGCAGGAATGCAATTATTCATTCTTTTTGGTATGTGTCCCCTAGGGATAGTTTTATGATGATGTAAAGTTTTGCAATATTTGTATCTTCCCTTGTACAAAACTCAATCATATCATAATAAAGAATATTTGGGGGGCTAGGAGCATATGTAATAATAACGCATACGAGTTTTTGCTCATAATAACGTGCACACATTTTTATTAAAACAAACGTGCATGCATTGTTATTAACATAAATGCACACATGTTATGTAACTACATTGTTTGGTTTGGTGATGATACCATTGAAATGTTTTTCGGGGGGTGGTAAGGTGTTGAAATATTGTAACTTGAAAGGATATTCTAAATGTATTTTACTAATGTACCCCAATGGATATGTTATTATTCCTTTGTCGGGATGTTATTATGGTAATTGGTCATCATATATTCATGAGGTAAATCCTCCATTGTAAGTTGGTTCAATAGTAACCCAATGACTAATATAAAATATTGTTTTGAGTCTTCTAAGTTGGTCCAACCTGTTGAGTGGGGCTGACTTGTTTAGGGTAAAATTCAATTGACATAATGTGTATAAATAGAGGAGTTGTGTTCCTCGTTATAACACAAACTCACTCACTTGTGTAGTGCATAGGAGAGAGAGAGAAAGAGAAAAACAAGTCAGAGAATACCCATTTTGGGGTTATATCTTATACATATTATACAGAGGAAGTTTTGTTGGGTTTTCTTCCCCTTGAGGGTTTCCTAGGACAAATATTGTGTCAAACTTGTTATTTTGTTTCTTTCAGTGATTTTGCATATGCTATTGTTGTTAATTTGGATTGAACACTAATGATATATAGCTTAGAATAAGAAATATTCACATGGTACCAGAGCTATCATGAATAGAACAACTTTCATAAGGTGAAACTCTCTCTCCTGTCTCTCCGAAAGAAATTAGGGTTTCTGCAAAGATTGGAATTTGGAATATATGCTTGCATAGAAATTTGTGCCTCCCTAGAGTGTATCTATTGAGCCCTAGATTGATTTTTTTGGGTGGTTGAATCTCTAAGAAATCCAAACCCGAGTTTGGCCCTGAACCAGAAAACTGTAGAAAACCAAAACCAGAAATTCTGCAGAAGCTGGAACCTCTCAAGCAAGTTTTGAAGGGTGAAGGTTTGGGAGCTCCAAAAACCAAGTGGACCAACCAACGCGCCTTAGTCAAGTGCATCTCCTGGTAAGGTCAACTTTTAATTTTGAGAATTTCAAGTTTAGTCACCTCCTGGATAGGATAGCCCCAAGCACTAAGCTTGAGGATAAACTAGAAGGCATAGAAAACTTCCTAGCATGGAAGTATAATATTGGTCTCATTTTAAAAGAGAATGGTATTGAGAAGTACATCAAGGATGAAGTTGCACAACCTAAAGAACATAAATCTAAGGATAATTATGAACAATACCTAATCAATCCAATGAGGATCATTGTTGATTCTACCAAAGATCACTTGATCCCTCAAGTGTCATCTAAGAAGACACTAAAGAAAATGTATGATGCACTTTCTAGAATATTTGAGGGAAGGAACATCAAAAAAAAGATGAATTTGAGATCTCAACTGAAGGGAATGAAGATTAACAAAGGAGAATCAATTCGAAATTACTTCACAAGGGTATCCTTGTTCAAAGAACAACTAAGTGCTATTGGAGACACCCTTCATGAGGATGAACTAGTTATCACCGTTGTCAATCATCTCACTAGACCTTGGGACTCATTCATATAGACTCTGTGTGCCAAAAAATAAAGTATGAATTTTGACATAGTATGGGAAGATTGCATTCAAGAAGAAGATAGAGTAGCTAACAAAGAATCTCTACTTAGAGAAGATGATCAAGATCTAGACATCCATACTAAATGAAGAAAAAAAATCAAACTTCAAGAAAGGTAACCATAAACCTTAAAAGAAGAAGTTTCAAAATAAAAAGAAGGATTACTCAAAGTATCAATGCTAGAACTGTCATAATATAGGACACATTGCCAGAGAGTGTCCATCACCAAATAAGAACAACAACAAGAGACATCATGCTCATCTAGCTGAAGATGAGGATGAGGAAGAAATAACTTTAAAGAGACTAAGAAAATAAGAACATGTAGAAGAATATGTACTATTATTTGCACTTTCTAGGTCTGTAACACCTGGAGAAGATACATGGCTTGTTGATAGTCATGCTTCAAAGCACATGACATGAAAGACGCAAACTATGTCAAGACTTGAAGAAAATAATTCTCCTCAGAAGGTATCATTGGAAGATGACTATCAATATCCCATCAAAGGTATTGACAAATCAAGCTACAAGCTTAACTCTCGGACTTCCACGAAGATGAAGGAGGTATTGTATGTACCAGGTTTGAAAAATAATTTACTTTCCATCTCAGCACTATATAGGAAAGGATATAGAGTTGTTTTCATAGATGGACAAGTACTTATGTGGTCCAAAGGAAATACACTTGAAGATTTTTTTGTCATTTGTGAAGAAGAAGGAGGACTATATAAACTCAAAGGACATCCAAAGACAACCCTTGTCCATGAGACTACCAGTTGTAGTGAACTATGGCATAGGATGAATTCTCACATCAACTACAAAGCACTACCCTATGTGAGAAAGGTGGTAACAAGGCTACCAGATCTGAATATTGATCATGAGGGAACTTGCAAAGGATGTGCAAGAGGAAAGAACACCAAGAATTCCTTTCCCAAAAGTGAAACAAAGACTAAAGGTACATTAGAATTAATTCATTATGATGTATGTAGTCATATTCCCTCCATATTGTTAATTGGATATGAATATTATGTCACATTTATTGATGATTATTCAAGAAATAGATGGATATACTTATTTAAGAATAAGAGTGAAGTGTTCAAGAAATTCAAGGAATTCAAAGCCTTGATAGAGAACCATTCATAGAGAAGAATCAAGACATTGAGATCAGATAATGGTGGAGAATAAACTTCAAAGGAATTTGAAGGATTCTGTAAGGAGGAAGAAATCAAGAGGGAACTAACCACTCCCTATAATCCCCAACAAAATGGTGTTGCAGAAAGAAAGAATAGAACCATTATGGAAGTAGTGAAGACTATGATTCATGACCAAGACCTCCCCATGCACCTTTGGGCTGAAGCAAGGACAACTGTGTATGTGAAGAATAGATTATCTCATAGTTCTCTTGGATTCAAGACTCATGAAGAAATGTATACATGAAAGAAACCTAAAGTGATCCATCTCGAGATATTTGGTTGTCCAGTATATGTGCATATTCCAAAGAGAAGAGAACCAAAATGGAGCCTTCTGGAAAGAAGGGAATATTTGTTGGATACTGTGAACTCAACAAAGCCTTCAATATATGCATCTCATGATTCCATCATATAGATATCAATAGGGATGTAACATTTGATGAAGAGACAACTCTTAAGAAATACAAAAGGTGTCATCTTGAAGAAGTACATGAAGAGGATGTACCTCCCAAAATGGTAGAAGATGAATCCTCTACTGAAATAGTAGCATCTAAAGATCATGATATGATAGAAACTCGGGAGCCCCCTAATATGGATATCTATCAAAAGAGAAAACTTGATTGGTTAATAGAAATCATACAATATGCATAGAAATACAAAGCTCCAGAAGGCTCCACAAGAAAAAGAAAAAGATTAAATCCATACTCTAGTTATGTAGCTTTGATGTGTGACATTCTAGATCAATAAATGACCAGCTACAAGGAAGTTGTCCTAAATAACAAGTGCGTGGAATTAATGACATACGAATACCAATCAATGATGAAGAATGATGTTTTAGATATAGTACCCAAACCAGAAAAAATATGTGGTATCTTCGAAATGGATCTACAATATAAAACATGCTACTGATGGAAGTATTGAAAAGTACAAGGAAATATTTGTGGCTAGAGGATTCTCTTAGGAAGAGACAATTGATTTTGAAGAAAAAATTTCTCCAGTAGAAAGGTACTCTTCCATCAGAACCATCATGACACTTGCTTCCATGATGAAGTGGGATCTAGAGCAGATGGATGTCAGGACATCCTTCCTGAATGGTGTGATTGACGAAGATGTTTACATTGAACATCCACAAGGATTTGAAGTCTAAGATAGAGTGACTCATGTATGTAAGTTGAAAAATGATCTATACGGACTGAGGCAAGCTCCTAGATCTTGGTATTGTAGAATATATAACTTCTTGACAAGCTTGGGATTTACCAAAAGTAAATTTGATCCTAACCTTTACATGAAGTTATGGATGATGGACTTGTCATACTATTATTGTGTGTGGATGATCTATTTCTGACAGCAAATGAGAATAATATCATAGATTGCAAGAAGAAGCTAAGTGAATAATTAGAGATGAAATATCTTGGATTGATGCATTAATTCCTCGGGCTAGAAGTGTGGCAAGCCCTAGAAGGGAAAGCCCTAGAAGGAATATTTATAAACCAAGGAAAGTATACAGTAGAAATATTGAGAAGATTTGATATGTTGGATTATAAATCCATGGCCACACCCATGGACACCAACCTGAAGTTCTCATCTAATGAATCATCAGAGTTAGTGGATATGACTCAATACAGACAGAATAATTAGGTCATTGATGTATCTGATGAACACAAGGTCATGTATATGATTTGTTGTGAACACCTTAAGTCAGTATATAGTTAAATCTATACGTGTTTTCTTGATAGCGACAAATCATGTGATGAGCTACCTAAAAGGTATGATATACTTGGGACTTTACTATGTTAGAGATCATGATTAGAAATTATAAGGATATACAAATTCAGATTGGGAAGGAAGTGCCACAAATAGAAATAACACCTCAGGTGGATGTTATTGCATGGGATCCTCCATGATCTCATGG
This sequence comes from Pseudotsuga menziesii, assembly GCA_001517045.1. NCBI lineage: Eukaryota > Viridiplantae > Streptophyta > Pinopsida > Pinales > Pinaceae > Pseudotsuga > Pseudotsuga menziesii. Next base: position 201,879 of record LPNX010507722.1, read on the forward strand.
TTTAGTAAGAAAAAACCTATTGTTTCTCTCAGCACATCTGAAGCAGAGTACATAGCACTTTGTTCTTCTAGTTGTGAAGCGATATGGCTTCAAAAATTGATGTCAGGATTATTTTACATGGAGTTGGATACCACAATGATTCTTTGTGACAACCATAGTTGCATAAAGATGACAAAGAATTCTTTGTTCCATGACAAATCAAAGCACATAAATATATGATACTTCTATATAAGGGATATGGTACAAAGGGAGCTATAAAACTCTAGTATATGAGTACCGATGAGCAAGTTGCCGATGTAATGAACAAACCTATAACTCGAGTAAAGTAGGAATATTTCTATGACAATATTAGTGTAGTTCGAAAAGACATTCCTTGCAAGGAGGAACAATGATGATACTGAAAATGATGAAGTTATGGACTCTCTTTGACAAGAGGAACAATTCGAAGAAATCAACTCTCCTAGGAAAGGAAGAACATGTCGAATATATGAACCCTCCTCATACAAAGGGGGATCAGGTTGATGATATGGATCCTCATACGAAAGGAGGAGTGATGATAATACTATCATTGATGATGGAATGATAGTGAAGATCCAGTATGAAAGAGACCAAGTTCACCTGAAGATGTTGACAAGGTCTGACATTCACTTGTGGATACCAATATCCTCTCTTGAGGATGGTCTTGTAGGAAATAACACTTTATTCCTGAGATTTTCCCATACTAGCTAAGGATGGCCTTGCAGATGTTACTCTCGCATGGAGAGTACCTACATTAATTTTTTGATACCGTATAATAACACTCGCTCAGGAGTGGTCCTAGATTTGAAGATGAAGACGCTCTACAATGAGTCCTTGCGGATGACAGGGTTGGAATTTACATGCGGTCGAGATCTGCTTTGCAGGAATTACTCTCACATGGAGAGTATACCTACATTTATATGTAAATACCATAGAATAACACTCTCTTGGGAGAGGTCCAAGATTTAGTGCTAATAATTCTCTATGATGAGTCCTCACAGACGTCATAGTATAACACTCACATGTAGTGGTCCTATATTTCACACCGAGGATGTTCTACGATGAGGGCATGCATTTAGGTGAGGTCGATATATGCTCTACACAAAATACTCTTCTATGGAGAGTCTCACTACATGTATATGTAGATGTCATAGTATAACAATCGTTTGGATTGGTCCTAGCTATAATAGGATGATGATGGTCTACATTGAGTCCTTATGAATGATAGGTCCTGCAGTCACATGCAAACGAGATCTACACTCGGTTGTAGATGATTCAGCTAGTCGATACTATGGAACCTCCTGATTAAGGGGGAGTAGGTTGATGGAGGATTGCATTATCCTTGGCCCTATGTCTTAAAGTGATAGGGATTTATTATCCCACAAAGAAATTATGTGTACTGCAAGTAGTGTGGTGAAAAAAGGATTGAGAAGATCGAATTGCCACTACAAAGGATCAAGAAGATGGAAGTGTTGCTCCAAAGGGTCGAGAAGATAGAAGTGCCAAGGATTGAGAAGATCGAAGTGGTACTGCAAAGGATCAAGAATATTGAAGTGTTGCTGGAAAGGATAAAGAAGATCAAAGTGCTACTGCAAAGGATAAAGAAGATCAAAGTGTTGCTGCAAGAGATGAAGAATATTGAAGTGGTGTTACAAAGGATCGAAAGATTGAAGTGTTGCTACAAAAGGATCAATTGATCATGTGTTGGAGAAGATGAAGACATTGAAGAGTAATTGTTGTATTTAATGATTGTGAAAACTTCCTATTGTCTTGGTAAAACTTCCTATTGTCTTGGTGAAAACTTCCTATTACGTGATAGAACTTTTTCCTTTTTTCTTGATGAGAAGGATGGAAAAGATCTTAAAGAAAACCTATAATGAGATTTTTCATAAAGTACAGTTCCAAGGTCTAAGAAATCATAAAAGTATACAAAGGGAAAAATTCCTAGTTGGAAGGTTCTAGGGTGATCCTTCTCATATCATAGTCTATGTAATCCAAAAAAGGAAATAAATGAGACCACATAGACTCCATTTCAAATACTTGAATGAGCATGAAAGGAAGCAAGCATGCTCAACAATATTTTTATTCTTTTAGGAGTAAACAAAGAGCTTAACAGAAAAACTGTATTGATCAATCAAGCAAGGGGGAAGTGTTCGATATATGGAAAGAGGATATGTTGTGAACATGGAGGAGAGGAATAAATGCAGAACACAAATGTGGCCTCCTTGTCGGATGATGGATGGCGGTAAAATATGTCCAATTTTTCAGTATAGATGGATCAGATGGATTGCATGGAAATACATGCATGGGTTGATTCACATGATGGCACACAAATCAAGGTGACTCCAAGAAATAGTTTGAATAAAGTAGGGAGGGAGGCAGTCTAGTACAAGTCATCTCTTCACCTGGGATATTTTTGCATAGTGGTGGAAAGTTCCTATCCTCATAGAGGAATATCCATACATGGGCATAGACTACCAGGGAGACCTTGGCGATGCCTCAAAATCTAGTATAGGTCTAGGGACCTGATGACATGATAGCATGGTGATATCTAGACCATACGTGTGACTTACTATGTGCATGTGTAGACATGGGACTGCATCCTCCAGTGGGGTGCAAGAGGTGTAGGGGCAGGGTGGATGTGTTAGATCCACTCACTCATGTGCAAATGATGTGGTAGAGTGCTACAATGGACTCATTACAGCTAGAAGTGGAGCTACTACTAGAGGGGGTCACTGAATCATGGTAAAAAAGATGCAAAAAAAAAGAAAACTGTGACACAAGTGTACTCATGGTGGGTGAATTCATGCATAGAACATCTTGAGGTAGAGCCCGTTGTGGGGGTTCTTCAAGATATGGTCATTGGAGTCAGCAAGGATATATGCCCCCTTGTCAAGGTAGGGATGGAAGACATACGGGTCGTATCACATGGAATCAAACTTCCATTTCCATAACTTATCATTGTCTTGGTCATAAACGAGGATGAGATCACCCTTGCTAAAGGTGCGAGGGTGGACATGGGAGTCATAATGGGACTTTGACCAAGTCTTCATTTCTTCGATGATTTGGATAGCAACACAAAGTTCCCCATTGGTCTGCTCAAATGTAATAAGGCATTGTTCTAATGGTGAGGTATCAGGGAGGATATTGAAGGCAAGGGGAAGTGATGGAATCTAGCATTCGATGGGAAGTACCGACTCTACACCATGGACTAAGTGAAATGGAGTGAAACCGGTGGTGATTTTCAGGATCTCTCCGTCATTAAGAAAGTGGTGTCAGAATAGATCAGGGGCATCTTCCGTGATCAATGAGGAGGAAGGAATACTGGGAGTAGAGATCGTGTATATGGTGTTGGCTATGTCCGAGGAAGAAATTGGAGGGTGGATCTCCTCGAGGACAAAAATTTCAGACTCACGGGAGTGTTTCTGAAGGTCGTGAAGGAGTGATAGATGCTTAGAAAAGTATAGGAAAGGGTGAGAGTAATGAACATACAAGCCACAAAATATCGTGAAGGAGTGATAGATGCTTAACAAAGTATAGGAAAGGGTGAGAGTAATGACCATACAAGCCACAAAATACGCAAGGATGGTTGGTTCGCAATGACTTGTTCTTGAATACTGATGGATTCAGAATGGTGAGCACTGGAGTACCATCGACCTCATCTATAGTGTCCATGTGGGTGCAAAGGAGAGGAAAATCAGGACAGTTTTGTGTCACATGGCCTTGGACATAGGACAAAGCATAAATAGGGGCTAGATGTGGTTTGATCATTGCTTTGGTAGCCTTTCCTCCAACATTATTTAGAGGAGGGGCAATATTAGAGACAAGAATATTTTTCAATGGACCAGGAGGTGGGTGTGACACCATATTAATGGGTTGGACGGGTGTCAACATGACCTAGGGAGTCCGGGGAGGGGTGGGTGGATCGAGGTACCATACAGGGATTCCTAGCATGAAATTTGGTAGGTTGAGAATAGCCATGATAGGCTTGCTCGTGATTCCATATGGTGGAAAAAGGAAGGGATTCGTGTGGACTGGGAAGGAACCCCAATAGTTCTCTGATGACTATGGCTAAGACTATGACTGAGGTTGCGATGTGGTTGAAAAGGTACCAAACGTGATGGTTCACAAATACGATACATCAGATGGTGAAGCTGAAGGTGGTAAGGACAAAAAGGTGTCCTTCTTAGAGGTTGTGGAAAACAAGCCCAATCCAGCAACAGATAAAGATTGAATAGACACATTTTTTATGGTGGTGTCGATAGTCGAAAGGACATGTTCTGGTATGGATATCCCCTTAGGATCATAGTATGTCAACTGGTCGACAGTCACTATCTTCCCATCATTAGGGAACATTAGCAATCGAAAGATAGTAGAGGCCATGGTTCGCATGGCACACATGTACCTACATCCTAGTAGGAGGTTGTAATCAAGTTGGGGATTGACAACCTGAATGCCAATCAACATTGTTTTACCGAATAACTCAACAACAATGTTTGTGAGAGTCCCTTGGGGCTAAGAAGAGCGACCATTGTAGGTGCATATAGCGGTGGTGGAAGGTTGAAGGGTAGAAGACCCAAGTTTCTACTAAACAAAAGTTGACATAATGCAGGTGGATTCTCTTTCATCAATAATGCATCGATGTATGACCAAATTTCAAATTGTGACCGAAACTTGAAAAGCGATGGTAGACGACATCCTGGGCTCTCCTTGATCTAGATTAAAGGTGATCAACCTGGAATCAGAGGGATCAATGACACATAACATAGAAAACAACTATTTACACTATTATGGACAAGTTTTAAGCACTTCTAGAGCAGACATGGCTATAGCATATTGGGCTAAGTCATCAATGATACTATAGTTGAGGGAATCTCTAGAAGTAGCATTGTTTGTAACACAACGCATAGGGAACCGTGGTACTCTAGATGCCCCATCTTTGGGGGGTCTCAGTAAGTGTAGAGACATGTTAGAGGTGGTAAAGGTAGACGTTGTTGATGGGTCAGTCGTTTCTATGGTGGATTGTGACATGCCCCAAATTGCAAAACATTTTATGTTTTAAGAAAAATTATGTTATATTTTATTATAAAGTTTGTAATTAATGACCAAGTGGGGTCAAGTATAATTGAATGTAATTGCTGAATATTTTATTAATTAATAAATGAAATATGAGACAATAGCTTAATGAACCTATTAAATGAGTGTTTTACTGGTCACTTGGTGCAATAGGCTGAATTGAGAGTAGATTGACACTTGGCAGCATCCTAAAAAATACATCTGGCTAATGCAAGAGGAAACTTCCCTATTTTTGTGGTTATGTTCTCCAAGAAAGTGGAACAAGAGCAGGTGGCTTATTAAGTGAAAATTGACCCAAAAGACCTAGGCATGGTAATAAAACTTCCCAATGAAGACAGTTGAGGCTACTCATTCTTAACTTGTGAACATTCTGAGTGAATGAAGCGCACAAGAAAATTTGATGGAGGGGACTAGATGAAGTTTGTTTTGAGTGAAAAGTGATGAATACCTGAAGTAGTGCAACTTATCTAAGCTGAGTTCATATTGTTGCATGCAGAATAGATTTACTGCTAAATACTGAGTAGAGTTGCAGAGGATTACTAGACTACATCTCTCACCCAATACTTCTACCATGTGGACCAGGAGACAAGCTCGAGGGTCTTGAGATTTGCAGTTCAATTTTTCTTCAAGAGTTGGTTGGGAGGAACAGGTTCCTTAACTTGTTGTCACCTCTTCTACATTTCCAGGTTCAACATGATTTATCTAGCTTTCTAATTGTTTATTGTTATCTAGAAGGATTGAGTTTAAGCAATAATATGTTATGCTTCAGTTCTATTGTTGTTGGGGTTAGTTAATGAAATAATTTTACTGTGAAGAGATAGTTAAATGTAGGCTTAGATAGATTAGGGTAAATGATTAGAAGAATTTCCAGTTTTACTGATAGATTAAAAGAATACCTAACTGTATTTTTCCACACCCTTTTAAAGGTAGTACTCTAGTACAGTAGGTTAGATTAAATTCAGATAAAAAATCAAATGAAGTATGCATGAATGTATTTTATTACCTTCTATAGGTTTCATAAGAGTTATTCAGATGTATGTTTTTCCTTTCTATTTTAGATGTTTTTACTTAGATAGAGTACTTTGAATAGCATAAACAAATATGTCTCTAAGAAAGATAAAAATACATATATTTATATTCTGTATATTTACTTACACAGTATATAGAATATATACTATAACCCTATTATCATAGTAACCCAAAAGGCATCATAAAAACAGGAAAATAAATAAGCAGGGTTAACTTAAAGAAACAATAAAAAAGGCTAGAAGTTTACTGAGTTATTTTTCATCATCAAACTAAGTAAATTGAAACTAGAATAATATTTTAATCAATACTAACTATGTATTAATCTAAGATTAATGAGGATTTTATAAATAAAACTGATTTTGAAGAAAAACTCTCAAATATGATTATCTTTACTTTCTTATTTACTAGCAGGGAAATTATCCAATTTCACATCTAAACTAATTAAAGTGTACATAATTCATTTGTATAGCTACAAGTATCTAATAAATGAATATATAAAATTGTATAAATTATCCACAAGAAATAGTATAAACACTTAAGAGAAATATAAACTAAAAGAAAATAAGTAAAAGTCCTTTCAAAATATTTTAATGTAGAATTTACAGTAAAGACTCAAAAGGTATTATTTAACTTTTCTTCTATCTATTTGCTGAATAATTACTTACTGACAGAAAAAAACCCAATTTTGTCATAGAAATCAACTGGCTAAACTTTTTATTTATCTTATAATCAAAGTTAAACAACTACGAACAGAAACATAATAAACTTCTTAAAAATATTCTTTAACTATCTACTCATCAAAACAAATATCAACTTACAGTAACAAAAACTCTGTTTATGATAATTTAAACAAAATTAAAGAAAAACCAAAACCGATAAGAATCTTATAGCTGTCATCTTCTTAAAACCACAATATATTTATATTATCAAAATGTAAATACAAAACATTAAGCTTCGAGTTAATTTAAAATAGAACTAGCATCTAAACCATAACCCTTACTGAAACTATATCAGTTACGGCCTAATGGTCTGTTTACAACAAAGTTTGGATTAAAATCCTGTATAAAAATAACTCTACTGAAATAAAAAACTATGATTGAGAAAGCCCATATTTTTCTCAAGTCTCGGCCATGAAAGCCCCAAGTTTCCAACATGAAATAGCCGCTAGGGCTTTAAGAAGATTTCATATTAAATACATCAAAGTATCGGCCACATGACCATCCAAACAAACAAACCACAATGTATCCACAGCCAAGTAGTAGTCCAAAAAATAAGCAAACATCACCTAATAAAAACACCTTACACCAGTGCAGAAGAAACCTCACACTAGTACGAAATGAGGAATTAGCTACTAAGTGACTAAAAATTCTAGTCACCACAGGTTTCTCAACTGATTTACCACTAAATATGAGAAATTTTGATTAACCCAACTATAAATGACTAAAATTAATGACTAATTTAGTCATGAGTTGACAAATATGACTAGATAATAAGTGACAGAGTTAAAAATGACTAACATAAACGACTAATTTAGTCATGGCATAAAAAATGACTAGCTAGAAGAATATGAATTAGTCATTTATGTTAGTCATTTTTAATTGTGTCATGGAAAATTGTAAATTTGACAATGAAGTGTAAATTTTGTAAATTTTCTACCTTCTATTAGTAATATTAGTGCCATGCACCTCGATCTTCAAAGATCCAACAAAGCAAAAGCATGAATTTTCTCTTGACCATCTTTATCCCTATTACACCATTGAACCAAAACCCGGTTAAGCACATGCCAAAGAAAAATTAGGTTTCTACGTCAATTAAAAATTAGATACTAGAACGAGTAACATATCGATACCTAGATAGAAGCATCATAGCTAGTTGTTGATCCTTCGATAATGTAAGAGTCCCTACAAGCCCCATACATTTGAGGTGTTTCTCTAACTTCAATATAACTATATTCATGATCTGTGGTCCTCGAACGTCTAGCTGCACCAGTCAATGTAGCTTCACCAGTTTGAGTTCCTTTTAACATCGTAGCAGTTGATCCAATATATAATAATTGAACCAGTGGAAGAAACAAGAACAATATTTTAACCAATCAAAGACTGGAATATAATTAAACTAGGGTGTTGACCCAGAACTAGTCTAAGATCCATATGCAGTATAAAGGTAAAGGCCCGAACCCATCTCAAATTTCCAAGTAAATATTTCAATTCCTCGACCTCTTAATATAGGCCTCTTGACCTCGGAGAATATGATACGTATAATGCAGTTGTAACACCCAAGTTTTGACCCCATTCACATTAAATATACATGATACATATATTGTAAATAATCATGGTGCAGAGACAAAGGCAAACGCCCCACCATGGATTTGATTATGTTATGTTTTGGATAGAAATTGTCACCGATGGTATATCGAGACATGCGGCATACATATTAAGTTGTGGCATTATGTAATTATGCATCTTCAATTAAATAACCCAACCAGCTATGTTCACTGCAGCCAAATTGAGAAGGGGCATGATTCCTAAGGATAAGGAGGGGGAATGTTAAACTTTGAGCCATGGGGGAGGGGACAAGCCATGTGTCACCACCCTATTTGTTCTGCTGTTAGTTGGGGAATCTAATTGCTAGCAGGAAAAACCACTATGCTCACACCTTCACTTTCTCCACGACGCGCCTTTTGGGTTGTGGATGGTCTATCCACTATCCCGATTGTGACTGTTCATTTTCCTCAGGCAGAGCGGAGTTAAAAGGATTACAATTCCTTATGTGGCGGTTCGGCCTTTTCCCTCTCACACACTGTTTTCCTAGTCGGTGAGACATCCTTGCTCTTGATCATGCATAGAGCCTATGTTTACGCCATCATTTCTAACTATGGAGGGTGCGTTGGCTTCATCGTTGAGAAGGGACCATTGTTCTCCAACGTTGCTGGTGTGTTTGGACTGTGGGACGTTCTTTAGTTTCATCGTGAGCCGTGCGTGCTGTGGTTTTCTTCTGTGTGTCATTTTTCCATAGTTTTTTTCGCTACGTCTTTTTCCCTCATGCATATATTGGAAGTCTATTCTTTTCCCTTTTGGGGGGTCTGTGTAATTTATCCAGTGATTGCAGTGGGGATTGTGTGCTATGAGCTCAGAGTTTTTTTCCCCTGTTAAATCTTTAATATCTAGTTACTGTATGCACATAGTGTTTTTGTCCTCGGACTGCATTGGAGTGGTGAATGAGGGCCTGATGTGCTTGATAAACCTGGTGGTTTTGAAAACACACAGACAGAGCTAGTGGTAGGATTTCTTCTCCACAACCCCTGAATAGCACTAGAAGGGAGATCAAGGTCTTAGGGTTTGCATTGTAGAGAAAGGACTGATTTCCTTGTGTTGGGTGTGTGTGGGTGTCCTAGAAGCCAGGCGGGTTCTGGTGTAGGTGTCCTTGGCTCTTCACTGAGTTCATCGGTTTAGCATTTATCCTTTCCCAGCTTTTGGATGGCATGATAAACCCAACTTTTTTGGCTTGACTGATTCGTTGTTCGCCTGATAAATCCAACTGTGTTGGCATGGATGAACTATGTATCCTTGTGGTGTTGTTATCCTTGGATATGTGTAAGCTTGTTAGTTCCTTATTCCTTGGGGAATCATTCCCGACTCGCGGGTTGTAGCATTGCTGAGAGATTAAAGAGCACACGGGCCTATGGTTGGGTGGAACATTGTAGCGATGTAGCTAGTTGCGGGACACGTTCTATATAAGATAAGTATTCTTTCCTAACTTGTGTCTGCAACTATATTTTCTATTAATGAATGATGATGTGAATGTGGAATGCTGAATCGTATATGAATGCATGTTGTTTTCTTCTGCTATGTATATGAATGATTAATGCATCGTAATATGTTTTATGTTTTTAAGTATCATGCTTCAGCATTATATGTATGTATGTTCTTGTTCATGGGGCTAGATGCCCGGATGTTTGATGTATCGTAGTGTCCTCTTTGCTGGTCAGACGGTTGGGGACATTACAGTGTGGTATCAAAGCTCTGGTTGCAGCATGGGCCTGAATGGGCCATGACGATGTAGTGACAGAGCCTATGTTGCAGCATTTGGGCCTCAAAGGGCCATGAAAGAATAGTTAACATAGGAAGTTTGCTTACTGCCCAGAAGAATCCAGGAGAAAATGGGTGATGATAGGAAAATTCACAAAAAATTTCTAAGTTTTAGAATTGTCAGCTCATCGGAAAACTTAGTGACAAGTTCTTTCGATGCAGCGGAGCCCTTATTGAGAAGGCCACCCAATGGATAGTAATCAGAAGGAAATTGAGGAAAGGTTGCATTCATCGGCCATCGACTCATCGGAGGACTAAGGGAGAAGCTCCTTCAACGTAGTGGAACTCATAGTTTGAAGCTCAGTCGAAACCATGGAAGTGTTAGTCTGAAGATTACACGCAGCGAGAAAAATTCCAAAAATTTGACAAAGTATTGGAATCATTGGTGACCGATGATGATTAGTTGATCGCATTGCCGAGGCTCAACTAATCATGTTGCCGATGCGGATAAAATTTGGCGACAACATCAGAAGAAGTTAAATGATATTGCACTATTGTTGCCGGTGGCTAGACAACTATTCTTCCAATGGTTAGAGCCTCTGACTGCCGATGCTGCAGAGGATAGCTTCTCTGACGGCCGATGCGGTAGAAGACAAGGCGTGACATTTTTTAAAAAAATTCTAAGGAATGAAATCATCGGCGATCAGAGGGGAATAGTTGTTGACATCGCCGATGAATAGTTGAAGGAAGAGCTGATGGAAAATGAAAAAAAATTCAAATATTTCTCTAAGGCACAAGATCATTGGCCATTGGAAAATGTTAGATGTACTGGTCATCGATGAACATCGGAAGGAATTAGTGATTCCAGCGCCGCCGTTGCAGAAACCTAGTGCACTAATCCTCTAACGGTTACAGGTTCCACTTGCCGATGCTGTGATGGTTTCTAGTTGATGCAACGATGTGTAGGGGAATATGGAGCCAACGGATTCAGTGGAAGATAAAGGAAGCTCTCGCCGACAGATAGTTAAATGATCAACAAAAGTGATGGTTGAGCCGACGAACCGGAAAAGAAGACTAAAGAGAAAATTTTGAAAATTTTTCTAAGTTGTAGAATCATCAGCCATCAGCAAAGATGAGTTGATGAGGTCATAGATGAACATCAGAAGGAATTAATGATTTGCACACCACCGTTGCGGAATTCTAAAGAATTAAACCCTCTGATGAGTATAAGATCTGACTACCGATGCCGTAGTGACTAGAGGTTCCTACCGCTGATAGGCTTGTGCCACAGAAACCTTAGAAACATCGTTGGCCACCGTTGCAGAAGCATAGATAACTAACCAACCGATGCATAGAGCACCTAACCACCGATGCAGTGGTTAGTCGATTTTACCCGCCAATGTAGATCGGAAGTTTAGTCAATTTGACCGCCGAAACGCCAAAGAATTAGCGAGGAAGAGACCCGATTAGATGGAAAATTTTGAAGATTTTATTTGAAGTATAAGGTCATCAGAGAAGTATTAAGGATCAGATCGCTGATCGGAAGGAATCAAAGGATTGTAAAACCACCGTTGCGGTAGTCTAAGACACTATCCACCCAATGGATAATAGGTCTGATAGCCGATAGATGTTCATGGAACCCGCAGTGAGATCACTTTCCACCATTCTTGCTACCCAATGGACTGCGCACCCAAAAAATAATGCATATGACCATCGATACTGTGGAGAACCATAGCTAATGAAACCACCAATGGATAGACCTTGGCATCATCGTTATAGTTCAGAGGGTTAGAACACTATGGACCTGAAACATCAAAGAGTAATAAACGAGTAGACTGTCGATGAGCAGCGGGGAAAATTAGTGGTTTTAGCCCCCAAAACATCAGAATGTTAGTCGGGATGAGACCTGATCCTCTACAAGTAAATTTGGGTTTTCAGTGGATTTTTCAAGTAGTTTTTGACTATTTTTCAATGAATTTTTCATCAAACTGTCGGTAGATTATAGCGCTGAAAAGGAAGAGAGAAATTTTTTGTGTTCTCAGCAAAATTATTGTTTTATGAAATTCCAGAAGAGGAAGGCAGGAAGGTTTGATTTATATTAATGTTATGCATCTAACAGTTTGCTACTAACACATTTGCAGAATTATAGACAACTTCCAAGAGCAGTATTCCAAGAAAAATAGTAAAGAAAAAGGTGGTTCAGTCATGAGAACCCATGATGGGTATGATTCTTGGGATTCTTACGAGCGTGCAGGAGATTTCCATGGGAGAAAATTTCTGGAATGGAAATGATGACATAGAGTCTAATGGAAGGAGATTCCAAGAGACACCATCTGAGGTTGTGACCACCATGAGAAGCTTGATTAAAGCCCAAAAAGAGTAGCATCAGCTGAATGCTGCCATGTTGCAGAGTTTGACAGACTTGCAGAGAAAGATAGATTCTAGATGAGGTACATAAAGACCGAAAGGAAGTAAGAGTAGTACTAGGAGAAGAAGAAGGACTTCCAGTGGATCATCTGACTCTGAAGAATCCAGCAGAGATACAAGTTCATCTTCTCAAAAAAGGAAAATAGGAAGACTCCATAGGGATCGCTCTCGGGATGAATTTAAGAAAGCTAAACCTCCTACATTTGATGGTGAAATAAATACTGGACAAGAGGCTAAAGCTTGGCTTCTTGGGATGAAGAAATACTTTCAAGTGAAGTATTATTCAGGAAACATGAAGGCAAGAGTTTCCATATTCAAACTGAATGGAAGAGCATCAATTTGGTGGGAACAATTCAAGCAAGTAAAGAGGATTAGTGAAAGGAAACTGAAGCGAAAACAATTCAAGAGTATGTCAGGTAGAAATACCTCTCTAATAGGGATTACGATGAAAAGATCAAGGAGTTCCATGAGTTGATATTGGGACAGTAGACCATGGATGAATATGCGAACAAGTTCTTGGAATTGTTGAGGTATGTCTGGTACATCAGAGATGAAAAGGTGAAGGTCCTGCAGTTTTTAAGAGGATTTCCTCAAGCCTACAAAGATAGAATTGAGTTTTATGAACGGACAACTCTTGAAGAAGTGATAAGGATGGCTAAGTATTGCTATGAGAAAAGAAGAGGTAAACCTAATTACCTTAAGGCATGGAAGGACAAGAAGAATGCGAATTTTGACCAAAGAAGGAAGGGTTTCAAACCTTCTAGATTCAGGAATCAGTAGAAGCAGCCATCCCAAGCTACAAGTAATCCAGTTGGAGTGACAGGTGGAAAGCCTAAAGATCCACCACAGAATAAAGGTCCACTTAAATGTTGGAAATGTGAAGGATCCCACTTGTGTAGATATTGTCCACTTGAGAATGAAAGTGTAAGGCCAGTTTATAACATTCAGGAAGTAGAAACAGTGGGTCAGGTAGCAAGAACAGTCCCTAGAATTTATGAAGCACTAGAGGACTACCAGGAAAATCACCAGTCAACTATGGTTGAAGTTGTAGGTAAGATTCTTGAACAATCTGTTTCTATTTTGATTGACCCTGGTTCTACTCACATTTACATTACTCCTAGAGTAGTGTAGATGTGTGCTTTTAAGAAGGTAAAGCATAGAAAATATTGGTTAGTTCAGCTAGCCAGTCGGACTAAGAGAAAGGTCAGTGAAGTGGTAGAGAAATGGCCATTGGTTATGAATGGATTGATCACTTGTGTAGATATGAATGTTCTACCACTCAGTTCCTATGATGTTCTCATTGGAATGGATTGCTTAGAAGCTCACAAAGTAAAGCTTGACTATTACAATAAAAATTTTGAATGCATGAATGAAGAAGGAAACCCAGTAGTTGTGAAAGGTATTCCGAAGGTAATTTCAGTAAGACAGATTTCAGCAATGCAGTTGAAGAAGTTCTGTAGGGAAGGTTGTCAGTTGTATGCAGCTCATATTCTGGAACCAATAGGAGATGAAACTCCTAGGTTGAAAGACTATCAGCTGTTACATGAATTAAGGGATGTATTTCCCGATGAGATTCTAGGGCTTCCTCCAAAGAGGGACATTGATTTCACCATTGAACTAGTGCCAGGAGCAGCAACAGTGTCTAAGACACCCTACAAGATGAGTACATCGAAGAAGCTAGAGTTGAAAATGCAACTGCAAGAGTTGTTGGAAAATAAGTATATTCAACTGAGTGTGTCTCCTTGGGTAGTACCAGTTCTATTTGTAAAGATGAAAGATGGTACACTCAGGTTATGTATTGATTACAGATAGTTGAACAAGGTTACTGTGGAGAATAAATATCCTTTGAATCAAGGAATTGAGGTCTAGTTACCATCAGGTGAGAATCAAGGACGCAGACATTCATAAGACAGCCTTCAGGACAAGGTATGGGCATTATGAGTTTGTAGTGGTACCATTTGGTCTCACAAATGCACCAGCTACATTTATGTGCCTTATGAACAATGTCTTCAGCGGGTATTTGGACAAGTTTGTTCTTATTTTCCTTGATGACATTCTTGTTTATTCTAAGAATGAGGAAGAGCATGCAAAACATTTGAGGTTGACATTGCAATTGCTCAGGGAGCATCAACTGTATGCAAAACTGAGCAAGTGTGACTTCTATAGAGATAGAATTCAGTATTTGGGTCACATTATCTCAGAAGAGGGTATAGCAGTGGAACCTAAGGAAGATTGAAGCCATTATGAACTGACCTACTCCAAGAAATGTGATGGATGTAAGATCTTTTATGGGACTTGTAGGATAGTGTAAGAGATCCATTAAAGGATTCTCCAGGGTTGCACATGCTATCACTTCTTTGCAAAAGAAGGGGACAAAGTTCGAATGGAGTTCGATGTGTGAAGAAAGCTTCCAATGGTTGAAAAATATTCTCACCAGTGCACCAGTATTGAAGGTTGTAGATCCAAAGAAAGATTTTTTTGTGTGTACTGATGCATGTGGACAAGGACTTGGAGGATTCCTTATGCAGAAAAACCACATGATATGTTATGAGTCAAGAAATCTAAAAGAGCATGAGAAGAACTATGCCACTCATGATCTAGAGCTTACAGCCATAGTACATGCTCTCAAGATGTGGAGACATTATTTTATGGGTAGAAGATTTGAGCTCAGGACAGACCATTGTGGTCTAAAGTATTTATTTGACCAGCCTACTCTGAATACTAGGCAAGCGAGATGGCTGGAATTTTTATGTGAGTTTTATATCGAAATCAAGCACATAAAGGGAAAAGAAAACAAGGTAGCTGATGCGCTCAGCAGGAAGGTACAGGAAATGCATGTGGCATCTCTTAGTATTTTCCAATTAGATCTAAGGCAACAAATTGTTAATCATGTTGTCGGAGATTAATTGTATGAGCAGGCAAAAGACAAACTGCAACAGCAAGGTCTTGAGAAGAGGTATGAGGGATATAAATTGGAAGAAGATGGACTTCTTAATTATAAAGGAAGAATTTATATTCCAGATATAGCGAATTTGAGGAGGGTTGTTATGGATGAAATCCATCAAACTTTGTATTCTGGTCACCTAGGATATCAGAAGACAATTGCTACAACTAGAAAGTAGTACTTTTGGCCAGCAAAAAGGACATGGATGAATACATTTCAAGGTGCATGAAATGTCAATAGGTAAAAGTTGAGCATCAACATCCAGCAGGCTTGTTTCATCCTTTGTCAGTTCTAAAATGGAAATGGGAAATTATTTCCATGGATTTTATTCCAGGATTGTCGATGACTTGGAGACAACATCATTCCATCATGGTTGTGGTAGAAAAGTTGACAAAGGAAACACATTTTATACCAGTGAAGTCTACGCATAAGACTGATGACATTGCAAAGATCTTCATGAAGGATATTTTCAAATTGCATGGATTTCTGAAGGCAATAGTCTCTGACAGAGATGTCAAGTTCACTTCCAGTTTTTGGAAGGGATTGTTTGCAAATTTGGGTAAAATGCTAAACTTCAGCACCGCCTACCATCCTCAGATACATGGGAAGACAGAAAGAATTAATTAGGTTCTTGAAGATATGCTTTGCATGTATGTGATGGACAAACCAACCAAGTGGGAAGATTACTTACACTTGGTAGAGTTTGCTTATAATAATGGACAGCAGGCATCCTTGGGGATGAGTCTGTATGAAGCTTTGTATGGAGGAAGGTGTAGAACACCAGTGACTTGGGATAACCCAGTGAACAGAGTTGTGCTTGGACCAGAGTTTCTCAAGGAATTGGAGCAAGAGGTTGTAAATATGAGGTAGAATATAAAAGCAGCACACGACAGATAGAAAATCTATGCTGATAAGCATAGGATGAACAAAGAGTTTAGTTTTGGGGATCATGTTTACCTCAGAGTGAAAGCAAAGAAGAGTTCCTTGAAGCTTGGAAGTTGTGCCAAGATGTCACCTAGATATTGTGGGTCATTTGAAGTGCTTGAAAGAATAGGGTTTGTTGCATATAGAATTGCATTGCATGCTAGTACTAGAGCTCATAATGTTTTTCATGTTTCTTTGCTTAAGAAATATGTACATGATCCTAACCATGTGATAAATTGGGATGTGATTCAGGTGGAACCCGAGGGAGAGTTCCAAATCGAGCCAATGTGCATCCTCGATAGGAAGGTCACAATGCTCCAAAACCGAGCCATAGGACAAGTAAAGGTGCAATGGGAGCACTACAAACCTAGAGAGGCTAAATGGGAGCTGGAGGATGCCATGCGATTGGCACATCCATTTTTGTTCAATTCTGCGAAACACTGAGGCAGTACCAGTGTAGCATTTTGTTCAAAATTTGTAAAGCACTGAGGATAGTGCTATTGAAGGGGGAGGGGAATGTAAAACCCCAATTTTGACCCCATTTGCATTAAATATACATGATACATATATTTTAAATAATCATGGTGTGAAGCCAAAGGAAAAGGCTCCACCATGGATTTGATTATGTCATGTTTTGGATAGAAATTGTCATCGATGGTATATCGGGACATGCGGTATACATATTAAGTTGTGGCATCATGTAATTATGCATGTTTAACTAAATAACCCAATCATCTATGTTCACTGCAACCAAATTGAGAAAGGGGCATGATTCCTAAGGATAAGGAGGGGGAATGTTAAACTTTGAGCTATTTTTGGGGGGGGGAGGGGAAGCCATGTGTCACCACCCTATTTGTTCTGTTGTTAGTTGGGGCATCTAATTGCTGGCAGGAAAAACCACTACATCCACACCTGCACTCTCTCCACGATGCACCTTCTGGGCTGTGGATGGTCTGTCCACTGTCTCAATCGTGACTATTCATTTTCCTCAGGCAGAGCGGAGTTAAAAGGATTACAATTCCTTGTGTGGGGGTTCGGCCTTTTCCCTCTCACACACTATTTTTCTAGTTGGTGAGACATCCTTCCTCCAGATCACACATAGATCCTACATTTAGGAAACCATTACCAACTATGCAGGGTGCATTGGCTTCATCGTTGAGAAGGGACCATTGTTGTTCAACATTGCTAGTGTGTCTAGACTGTGGGATGATCTGTGGTTTCATCGTGAGCCATGCGAACTGTGGTTTTCTTCTGTGTGTTATTTTTCCACAGTTTTTTTGGCTGTCTTTTTCCCTCACACATAGATTGGGAGTCTATTCTTTTCCCATTTTCGAGGGTCTATGTAAGTTCTCCAACGATTGCAGTGGGGATTGTGTGTTGTGAGCTTCGAGTTGTTTTCCCCTGTTAAAGCTTTAATAGTTGGTTGTTGAATGCACATAGTGGTTTTGTCCTTAGATTGTATTGGAGTGGTGAACAAGGGCCTGATGTGCTTGATAAACCTAGTGATTTGGGAACCACACAGACAGAGCTAGTGGCTGGTTTTCTTATCCACAACCCATGAATAGCACTAGAAGGGAGATCAGGGTCTGAGGGACTGCATTGTAGACAAAGGACCGATTTCCTTGTGTTGGGTGTGTGTGGGTGTCCTAGAAGCTAGGCGGGTTATGGTGTAGGTGTCCTTGGCTCTTCACTGAGTTCCCCGGCTTAGCATTTAGCCTTTCCCAGCTCTTTAATGGCCTGATAAACCCAAATTTGTTGGCTTGGATGATCCGTTGTTCGCCTGATAAACCCAAGTGTGTTTGCTTGGTTGAACTGTGTATCCTTATGGTGTTGTTATCCTTGGCTATGTGTAAGCCTGTTAATTCCTTATTCTTTGGGGAATCATGCTCGGCTCGAGGGTGGCAGTGTTGTTGAGAGATTAAAGAGTATGCGGGCCTATGGTTGGGTGGAACATTGCAGCGACGTAGCCAGTTGCAGGACAAGTTCGCTGTAAGATAAGTATTCTTGCCTAACTTGTGTCTGCAACTATATTTTCTATTGATGAATGATGATGTGCATGTTGAATACTGAATCGTATATGAATGCATGTTGTTTGTTTCCGCTATGTATATGAATGATTAATGCATCATAATATTTTTTATGTTTTTAAGTATCATGCTTCAGCATTATATGTATGTATGTTCTTGTTCATGGGGCTAGATGCATGGATGATTGATGTATCGTAGCATCCTCTTCACCAGTTGGAGGGTCAAGGATGTTACATCAGTGATGACCTCTCCTCATCCCTATCAAGTTAAACCTCCTTTATGCATTAGTGGCTAGGTAAATTTTGCATCTGACATCATGGCCACCCACCTGATTCACGATGTGCACAACTCTTCTTGACCAACATCCTCGATCCAAGTTTATTATATATACTTATACTATAACAAAAAATACCATTAAAACAAATATTATATTTATAAAAAACACAAATTATTATATTTATATAAAACACAAATTAATTAAATTTTTTATTAATCCTAATTTATAAAGCTAAACAACTTATATGATAATTATTAAAAAAATATAATATATAACCAATTAACATAATTTATATAATAAAATTATATAAATAGAACAAAAAATATATAACAAAAACAAAAAAATATATTATGCAAATGCAACTGTCGACCCAATAGCTCTCCACCCACCTCTGTTACGACATTCATGGTCGATGGTCGGTTTTCCTAAAACCATGGAGATTTCATCCTCCAATTTCATCAATAACTACTCAACCAGCTCGTTGGCACCAAATAGCCTGTCCAAACAGACCATTGCCGCAAAATATTTTGAGTTGGGTGGAGGCAACGAGGGTCTTGTGGGTTATGAGGGAAAGCAATGTGAATTGGGTGGCATTTTTGGTCATTTATTAGGCCACCTATGATCCCCATTGAGGAGATTGGTATGGATATTCACCACTGTTGAGGGTTTATAATTTCACTATTTAATTGCCATCACTACCATGGATAAAAAAACATTGGAGAGAACCAGGAGGTTCTTGAAGAGGTGGGCCATGAATTATGTAGCTCCAGATTCAACAACACCTTCTTCGCTTACAAAATATCTGGTAATTTTCTTGGTTTAATGTGAATTGATAAATTTTTCTTGGCTATAATTATATTGAAGCATAGGTAGCTAGGTTAAAATCATTGTTAAGTTTCCTTTTTACTGTGAATTTTTATCTTTTGCCTAATAATATTGTTATAATATTGAAGCGTAGGTAGATAGGTTAGTATCACAGGTAAGGAGATAGGATTTATGAGGGAGGGCAAGTAAATCTCCTAGTGCTAGCTATATCCCAAAAGTATGGCTGAAGCAAGCTTAATAATTTGGTTGTGCGTAAAGCACCCCATTAAACCCCTTCATAGTTGTCCTAGGCCTAAGTGGAATGACATCTATAGAATGAACACTCCATGTTGAAAACAACATTTATTTTAGGGCACTCTTGGTACAATACAAAGTTGCCTCAAATATTGATTGCATGAGAGGGGCACACTCCCTATTTATCATCCAAGTTGTTTGGTACTAGTCTGTAATTCATCTATGTTATTCAAGTTGATTGTGTGGAGTTATTTCCATCCAAATTTGGGCACACTGTTGGATATATATTTATGATCATTCTTCATCAAAACCACCTTCAAATAACTAAGGAGAAAGGTATATTGTTTCTCCTTGGGGTCCATTCTTCTTGTGGAGTAAATATTAAAGACATTAGAGTGCTTGGTATATATTGACAATGGTAAATGGAAATGACGATTTCTACAATATTTAGTAGGATTTTTATGATAACGATGATAACAATTCCAGTAATGATGATGTAGGTGATTATAGCTATTTGATATTTATTGGTCCTAACGGAAACAATATAATTCACCATAATGCATTAAATTGACCATAATAGCGACATGGACATCGAGTGAGGTCTAAAATATTCATAGAGGTAACTAGCCCAAGGACTTGACTTAATGAGCATGATGATGAAAATGATGTTGATGTGGCATATGACATTGATGATGATGCTGATGATGACAACACCAATGTCCACAATGATGGTGTATTTGATAATACTTTTGGATACTGATTCCTAATGACACTTCATTGTATATAATGACATATGAGCAACATACTAATATCACATTTAAATGACTCACAATATCACTTTCTTTATATTTTATAAAAAATATCTTTCAGCAACATAATATTTTATTGACCTTCTCATTTTTATTTATCAATTTATTCATCATATTTTCCTCCTTAATGATCCTAAGTTAAGCTTCTAGGTATATAATATCTAGATCAAAAAGGAAGACACTAAGTCAATATCAATGATCTTAGGCATGAACAAAAAAACCATTATAGGAGTCTCACCCACCCCCCTAGGAGCAATATTTACTCGGAACCCCATGGATTTTCCACATAATGTTTATTTGTATAGTTTGGTGGCTCATGTCATCTGACCATGTCAACATGGTACTCAACATAACTAAGTAACTTGATAATTCCATAAGGATTAGGGTTAGTTAAATCAATATAATTAATGAGTTGATCAGTTCAACCCTTTATACTACCCAACACACATCACACAACACAAACTGTGCAATAAACACCACATAGACATACTTTGCTCCCCTTGCACCACAAATACCACATAATCCATAGTTGCACCATAAGTGCCACATGTAGCACATTGTGCAACACGTGCAACACACATTAGACACATGGTATATGCACCATTGACATATTTTGTTACCATGCCACATATAAGTCATGCATGGACAAGGAGTAGTCAATTCCTATCATGCAACATGCAATCAACATGGTTATGAAGGTGATGAGTCTTCTTACTGATGTTTGTTTGATATGGATAAAAAATGACACAAGGAAAGACAACAACACAACAAAGTGTACAATATGATGGCCAAGAAGTTATGGTACTGCATACATTACAACAAGACTCAATATGGTTTATAGAATAATCCTTCGCAAGAATATTGATCGTTGAACGTTGCTTGAAGTTGCATAAACATAGCACCATTTGGTGCTAAAGGTATAAAAACAACACAACTTCCATAGAACTACTAGATTCCATGGGAATAAAAAAAACACAACTTCAAGCTACACTTAATGCCATTTATCTTCACCCAATAATCATTATCACCCTTTTAGGACAAAACAAACAAACAAAATAAAATCTTCCATTTGAAAAAAAGTTATATTTTACATAAATTAAAAATTTCCATGATTTAATGAATTTAATATTTGTATTTTCAAATTAAGATCATCTTTCCTTGAATGTGGATTACAAAGATAACATAGAAATATACGTGTGTCAAATTGGAATTGGACATTTGGTTTCACTTGGTTAGCTTCACTTGGACCAACTTAGTAGCACATAGCATGGTTAGATTGACTTGGACCTACTTCGCTTTTAGACATCACATGGTAGAATTAACAATGAACATGCATGAATAATGGTTTGTTGGACTTGGAATTACTACTAAGTTGGCTTGACTTGAATAGAATTTTCTTTTTGGTATTTCATGGTAGGCTTGATAGCGTTAGATTCCAACTTGTGATTTAGTGATTGGAATGGAGTGTTGTTATGCAAACAATTTAATATCCAACTCCAGTTGACATAGAGATCTTGTATTTGAGGTACTTGATTTAATTTGACTCGTTGGCCTAAAGCTTGCCTTGGATGAATGGTTAAATTGATTAAGCTAACCATTGGGGTTTATGCATACAACTTCCTACCATGGTAGACCCTGCACCATGCACTACACTAGGTCAAGGCTCTGTCCCCTTTGCAGTTAAGCATTTAGTTAACCTTAGTGCAAAAAATGTCCATGAGCTATTGTATACCTTCCTTGTACACATTACTCAAACTCCTCACGTTTTGTTTTGGTAGTCAATGAAAACCCCATGCCCCAATAATGTCATGTAAATTAAAATTCTTTATTTTATTCATGTGGATTATTCACAACACTCACCCACATACACAAATAAAATCAAATAAACCTTATAATAAAAACAAATTAGCAGAGTAATGGATCAACTGGGATTAGTTGGTTGCGATCCACATAACTACTTAAAAATATCATAATTAATTTTGAATTTAGATTAATAATAAACATTTTTAGCTCAACATATACTAATTTACTTGACTTTTTTGTCAACTCAATACAAAAGCCAACACTACTACCTAGCCAACTCTTCTTTTTATATAGTTATAACTTACTATTTAACAATTAATATGACCCATATTAAATTGCATCAAGAAATATATGTTGAAATATGTACTATTTTCTCTCTTACAAATTTATTTTCCTTTTTTCTCCTTATTTGACTTGATCACCTTATGATTATATGTTAATAGAGACTAAATTTTCTAATGTTATTAAATAACCTTTAAATTGCTTTGAATATCACAATAAAACTAGTGGCCTTCACTACCAACTACTATGAAAACCTTATTATTTTCCACTTATGATTTTTTTCTAATATTATTAAATGGCCTTTAGGTTGCTTTGAATCTCACAATAAAACTAGTGGGCTTCGGTGTCAACTACTATGAAAACCTTATTATTTGCCACATTATAAAATGAAGCCTATACCATCACAACTTATATAACAAATGGTAACCTATTCTAATGTGAAAACATGGAAGGTGAGTTGGAGTGTCCTAGCGTAGTCTGAGTTTAAAAAATGTTGGGCCATTATAGATTTTTATCCTTTTGACTTTTGAGGAAGCGAGCTTGTGGTCTGTGGACAAAATTATTGAACATCTTAGTCCATCCTATTGAAAGAAGAGTATCAAGTATTCATGGCATCCATAAGGCGTGGTTAAGCTAGGAACAAGCATCCATCTCAATCTTTGTGATCGATATGGGCCTAAGCACTGTAAGGTACAAGATTTCTTCCTATCTGAATTTGTTTGACACTCCCTTATTTTGGGTGAGGGAATTACTGTAATATTGATCCATTTTAGTTTTTTTGGGTTGGCATTTTAGTGGGGTAGGATTGAATTGTTTTTCATCTATAATCGATTGAAGGGATGTTTGAGTGAATTTGAATTGTTGGGTAGTTGGATTATATCTTTGGCCTTGTAACACGAGATTAAGTTTCGAGATTTGGTTTAATTTCTAGATTTAGTAGGTGGATTCTGGTCTCAAGGTTAGTTGGGAAGTTCCTAGATTGAGTTCGATGATTTGTTTGGGGTTTTTGAATTAGCAGGTGGGTTCTTGTGTTATGGTTAGCTGTGTGGTTCTTGTGAATTATGGTTAGTTGGGTGGTTCCACCGGGTGCATATGAATTAGGAAAAGGATTCATATTTTATTACATTGGGATTTGTTCCTTTTTGGTATAAGGTGATGCTAGAGGAAAAACCTATTTGTGTTGATGAATATGGGAATTCCAAGGAGTTGGCATCGTTCACTTCCATTTATGACCACCTGCAACCTGATCACATGCCTATTGATTCTAACGAGATGCTTATAACATGACATACAAAATTGGTTTGCAGGTGAAACCCATCTTAAACCAAAACCTATCAGAAGCCTCATTCTAGCATTCTTTTCTTGAATCTGGGTGATTAATGTGTTGCGAGAGAAACCCGCTTCATTTTATGTAAAACTTATCCATTTTATAAAGAAAAAACATCCTATATTGACTGCGTTTCTCCAAAAATATGTAAAAAATTTCATAAAATTAAAGAGTGACGAAAACCCTAAACTGTAACCTTGCTCATCCAATACGAGTTCCCTTTGCTGTCATTTCCCCTCATAGAGTTCACAGTTTGTCTTGAACTATTTATCAAAATTCAAGCCTCTACACCAAGTTGAAGATATGTTTTTTTGGATGAAGAAATTCCTCTAAAATTGTCAAGATTCACATATAGATTATTTACTGTAAAGTTAAAGGCGGTGGAAGTATCACTGGTGTCTCTTTTAATTAGAGATAACTGTCTAGTGCTATATTTTTTCTTGTTTTTGTTGAAAGTATTAAAAGGACTGAGAAACTATCGATCAAGTCAATAGACCCATTAAGCAGGCCAGACTTCAAACTAGGATCAAAGCAATTGATTTTTTGAATTCAACATTATGCCATATGTTTTTTCTGGATGTTAATCAATTAGATTTAGTTGTAAACATAAATTTTCTATGGGGAAATATTAATTATGGGTGAAAGTATTATATATATTTTAAACTGTGTAATTTATTGTTTTACTTTTTATATCTATTCTATGTGTTTGATTGATCATTTTATTTTTGTATATGGAATCCACCATATTGACTTTAATATAAGAATGTTGTGACTATGATGGCATCATGTTCTTGGTGATTGAACTTGAGACTTTCTGAACAAAGCTTACTTGAATTGCCCTGCTTGGCAATTTATATTTTTGTAGTTAATTTCCATAGCATAAGAAATTATAAAGAGTTTTAAAATGTTGTGGAAGTTCTCATCAGGATTCTTCTTGAAATTTTGGTCTATTTATTGAAAGGTTTTATTGAAGAAGCAGATGTGTATGATAAAATCTTACTCTTGTCACGTATTTTGGAAGTATTAAAGCTTCTAGTCTATTTACTATTTTTATGCATGCAAGGCTTTTAGATATTGAATGAGGATTATAGAATTTTCTTCTGATAAGTTTGACTTAGAATTGGAAGGATTGTTGTGCTTGGATCCAGATATGTACTAAAGAGAGTTGCAATGGCCGGAGGGGAATTGTTGTAACTAAATTTTTGACTCTATGATGGTACTGACATTGGTACTCACAAATATGCGCAGATTGCTACAATTGCTACCCTCAAGGAAGGCATAGTTGAAAAGTGTGCACAAGTTCAGAATTTTGTAAATTCTTTATACTCTATTTCCATTGTGTCATTTGTGCAGTAATGTGGTTATTTGGCAGGATCCAACATATTTTTATCTTCCAAAAGAGTTTTTAATTACAATATTAAATATATTGCTAGAAAATTATACTAAGCAGATTTCCTATTAACCTGTTCTAATATTAAATAATGGGAAATACACTTTAATTGGTTCATTATCCAATGTTTGTGCTCTAATCTTAAATAATGGGAAATACATTTTATTTGGTTCACTATCCAATGTTGGTGCAATGGTTGGAGTAATATCTAGTGGGAAAATTGTTGATTGCATTAGGAGAAAACTAGTGATCATCTTCCATGATCTCACGGTGATATCATTTGTAGACTATAAACATTAACAAATTTATGATTCAAGCTACAACATAATGGAAGATAGATGGTCACCACACAACAGTAATATCAATATTGTGTTTACATATAATACTTTATTTTAAAGCTTGGCAGAATGTATGTGACTAATAATAAAATGTTGTGTTTTGATTTAATGCTTATGGACATCATCATTTTTGTCTTCTATGTAGTCACAGATTAAAAGATAATGCAAGATTATGAGAATATTGGAAAGATTTCATAGGCAGTGCCTCTCTTAGTATGTGAATACAATATCCATCACCTTCTTATTTATCAACTTCTTGTTGTCACCTTTATCTGTTTATTCATCTTTAGTAGAGTTATATCATTATTTGCTAGCATGCAGAGGATTTGGTAATATCTATAGACTCTAGAGCATGCCTATAGACAGTTTTAAGAACCCGGAATTTAATTTTTGTAAAACATTTGTTTAAGTTTTGTATGTTCACTTTGCAGTCAATTTGTGATTTGCAACTCACAAAATGTAAGATCAAAAAGTGAACTTCAATTTATTTCGAAATGCTTTTCAAGAGGAGAATATATATATAAAATTCAAGTTGATCTTGTTGGAGACATTTACCACCATACACACTCTTTTTGGTCAAATTGGCCTAGTTAAACCACTATCCTAAGTATTATTGACATTAATTGACATCAGTGGAGCATTAAATGTCATCATCCAGTCACACCCACGCCTACCTTTAGTCAAGAAGGCTAAATTAGCCTTCTCCTACATCCAGGGAGGTTAACTGGAGAACTCTTGGGGTGATCTAAGTGATATTAATGCACCAAATTCCTAACTAGTGGTTATAATCAGTTAAATAGGTCAGTGAAGGCACCTCCTTTCATTTAATTTATTATTTAAATATTAATTAATGAACTCAAGTCAACAGGGGCGCCTCCACCAACTTTTGATGTTTAGTTCAACTTTAGTTAACCTCATCGGGGTTCATTGGAGTCATTGAAGTGCTAGAACTTGATGGTTGGCTTGCTATGACATGTGTATGATCTCTTTCAGTTGAGAATCAGTCACTTATTGCACTCCAGCTTCAGTTAGGGTTCAGTTGAGTCAAATAGGGTTTTGATCAGTGGTTAACTGAGTGTGGACTATGGCTTACAGTCAGTTAAGCTAGAATCACTCATCCAATTCGAATGACCTCCTTGAGGATTCGAATTATGCATTCATTCATGCTTGTAGCATGACATTGTATTTGTAATCATTCATTCTTTATGTGAATACAGAGCGACTACTATTCATGTAGACAGATTACACCATTTCATGAGTTATTTGTTGATTAATATTTGATGAGATTTATGCTTTGTTCCTAGATCAATATACAAGATTAATATGGTATCATATCTTATGACGGGACGAAGCTTTATCTCTCAAAAACAATCTTTTTGACAGATTTCTGCATGAAATTTGAGCAATAGCTAAAAAATCCAACATTGTACCACAAGCCAAGGCTTACCACTTAATACCCCAAGTAAAGAACTTGTTGATCAAGCTTTCTTGATTGACTATGCTGGGTGTGATGAAAGCCTAAAATGTGCAGGCTATCTGACCTTACATTTTCCTTTCTGTTTTGATTTTCAGGTTTCTACCGGTGAAGCATTGACTCCAGCAGATCCGGATGGCCTCCTCAGTAGATCTCTTGACTCCATACAATTTCCATTCATGGAAAGGTGATATGGAGATTCAGCTGTACTATAGGACACTTTAGAGTCACCATGGATACTGAAGATGAGCCTAGTTCAGCCATAGAAAAAACAAGATTCTTGAATAAGAAGGATGACGTCTTCAGTTTCTTGTGCCTCTCTGTTTCCTAAGATATTCTTTTCCATCTTGCGGGATTAAAGACTCCAAAAGAAATATGGGACAAATTGGAAACTATATATGGAAAGCATGATGATTTGAGGGTTTACCAGCTCGAAAATGAACTCATGTCTCTCCAGCCCTCCAATTTCGAGACTCTGAATGATTTCTTCACAAAGTTCAAGCATACTGTTTTACTCTTGAAGTAATGGAAAGTGGAGAAGGAGGATGATCAGCTCATCCTCTCCATACTCTCCAAAATCAGGGCTGATTATTTATTTTTTGTTTCTACATTCCATGCGGGGAAGCTCACAACCCCTGGATGGAGGATGCCTACACTCAATTCCTTCATTGAGTCCCTAACATGTGAACATGACAAGATTGTCTAGATGGGGATCATCAGATCCTCCCGTGATCAAGCCCTTCATTTCTCGGGGCCCAAAGATATGAAGGGTAAAGTAAAGTAGCAGAAAAATCCAAAAACTAAATTTGATGCTCCTAAACCTAGAGTTGAAAATCAGCAGCATGATGAGTCTTCCGGCTCAAGGAAGAACAAAGGAAAAGGCAACCATGGCAAGGAAAAAGTCAAGTGTTCTTATTGTGGGAAGGGCTTCCACCTTGAACATGCCTGCATGAAGAATAATCTTGATGAAGCAACCTCTCTCCTTGAGAGAAATCACATCAATCTTCCGTAGATCTTTCGGAGGAGAGATCAGCAAGATTGGGAACCACAGCATGAAAAAGGTCATGACCTCATGGAAAGCACTTCGAAGTCCAAAGAAATGTTGATTTATTCTGGAGATTCAAACCAAATGATGGCTGAAAAAGACTCCTTTTCATCCTTGGAGACCAACAAATCCATCCCCATCCACATGGGAGATGACTCCACCATCATTTCACAAGGACAAGGTACTGTTGATCTTGAAAATGGATTTTTTTCAAATGTTTTGTATGTACCGTCTCTGGAATCAAATCTCCTTAGTGTCTATTAGATGACACATACAAGAGTGCCTAAGAGAGTTTCTTTCAGCCCAAATGATTTTGAGATAACAAAAATTGCATCCGGGAAACTCATTGCTAAAGGCCTTGCAAACCATCATGCAAAAGCCTATGAGTTCTCTCACTTTGTTGCGGATGCAAAGCCCACTGCTCTGCTAACTCATGGAAATGAGGTTAGTAGGATGTGGGATGAGAGGTTTGGCCATATTAATTTCAAATATTTTCATCACTTATAGAAACAGTCCATGGTTGAAGGCCTCCCGGTCATTAAGGAAACCACAGGAATTTGCAAGGGCTGTGTGATTGGAAAACACCCTGAGCACAAGTTCGATCGGGGGAAGGAAAACCGAGCTACATGCATATTGGGGCTGATACATTCTGATATAAGTGGTCTAATTCCTGTCACATCCATGAATGGATCAAGGTATCTTCTTACTTTTATTGATGATTTTTCAAATTACACATGGGTCTTCTTTCTCAAAAAGAATTCTAAAGTATGTGAAAAAATTTCTGAATTGAAGGCCTTGATCGAAAATGCCTCCGGGATTAAGATAAATATCTTGAGATATGATAATGGATGGGAGTATGTAATTAATGAGTTTCTACACATATTCTCCCAAATTTTTATTCAGGTCCAACATTCAATTCCCTACACTCCCCAGCAGAATGGAGTAGCGGAAAGGAAGAATCAGTCTCTCAAGGAGATGACCACCTATATGTTGGAATCCAAGAAGCTTGCTGAAAATTTGTGGGATGAGGCTATGCATGCTGCAGCATACATTCAGAACAGGGTGCCACATTCATATGTGAAATGGAATACCCCTTTCGAAGCATACTTCGGACACAAGCCGGATGTGTCGAACCTACGAGTTTTTGGGTCCACTGCATGGGCCCGGATTCCGCTTGATAAAAGAAGGGCTTTGAAACCACAAAGAATAGAATGTCTATTTATTGGGTATCCTCATGAATCTAAAGGTTTCAAGCTACTGTATATCAATACCAAACATATCATCATCGAGAGAAGTGTCAATTTTGATAAGCCTCTTCAGGAGGTGGAACTAGTGAAGGAGAAAACTGCTGAATTTCCTTCCTATTCTACTGAATAATTGGATGATGAAATTGGGGATGATGACCCTGATTTGGATCCTATGATTTATGATATCAGTGTGCAGCAATCATGAGATTTTGAATCAGAACCTGAAGTGAAAAATCATCTTCCTACATGGGCCCGACAGACACTCTCCTCCGCAGGAGACAACATTGGAAATCTGGATGATCCAAGGAGAACCCGGTCTGATTTCCAAAGATCGAGTATTGCGCTCTCTTGTCTTGATAATTTGTTGTCTGAAACTTGATATTTGATGATTATTTCAGATCCAAAATCCTACTACCATGCTCAGAAGGATCTGGGATGGCAAGTTAGCATGGATGAAGAGATGAATTCTCTTCAGAAAAATACTACTTGGGAGCTAGTTTCTCTTCCTCCGGAAAGGAAATTGGTTCAATACAAGTGGGTGTTTCAGAAAAAGGTTGCTGTTGATGGAAGCACCTACAAATATAAGGCAATTCTGGTGGCAAAATTTTTCTCTCAAGTCCAAGGAGTGGACTACCATGAGACCTTTGCACCGGTTGCAAAAATGGACTCCATCCGCCTTGTTTTGGCAATTTCAGCATCCAAGCACTAGGAAGTGCAGCACATGGATGTTAACTCAGTATTTATGCATGGAGATATTAATGAGGTGATATAAATGAATAATATTGAGGGCTACATCATTGATCCATATTTGGTTTGCAAGCTAAAGAAGTCACTATATGGGTTAAAACAGGCCCCAAGAGAGTGGTATTCCAAGATGGATGCCTTCCTTCTCTCACAAAACTTTCAAAGGTGTAGATCAGATACAAATGTGTATTTACAGTGGTATGATGGTCATATAATTATCATTGTTTTATATATTGATTACTTACTGATCACATGTAGCACAGTTGCCTCCATTTCAACTATCAAAACTACTCTCCATAATGCCTTTGAAATGAGTGATTTGGGGCTTCTAAAACAATTTTTGGGGCTCGAAATTGAGAAAAATCCTGATGGGATTATGGTCACTCATTAAAAATAAATTTTATAGCTATTAGTAAAGTTTAATATGACTAAATTTAGGCCTGTACCATTCCATTTCCTTTCAGGGATCAGCCTTGAAGAAGGAAAAAGCACACTTCCCATGGACTGCACTATCTATCGACAGCTGATTGGTAGCTTGTTGTACTTGACACATTATCAGCCTGATATTTGTTATGCCATGAATGCTGTATCAACATACATGCAACAGCCTCATGATATTCATTGGAAGGCAGCCAAGAGGATCCTCCAGTATATTCAGGGAACCAGGACCTACAACATTCACTATGCTGCAGACTTTGAGCTAGAGTTGGTTGGATACACAGATTCCGATTGGGCGGGTGATTATATTATTAAATTCTACTTCCAGATATGTATTCATGTTTGGTGGTGGCCCCATTTTCTGGTCAAGCAAAAATAAGGCTGCCATAACACTATCTTCAGCAGAGGCCAAGTATCGAGCAGCGGTGAATGCTTGCATCCAAGCAGTTTGGTTGCAAGGCATTCTTTCAGAGTTTGATCTTGGTAGTACTGTGTCCATTGTCATATTTTGTGGCAATAAAAGTTCTATTAAGATATCCATAGATCCAGTTACCAGGAAGAGGACCAAGCATGTAGATATCCACATGCATTATATCATGGAGATAGTGCATGATAGGGCCATCATTCTGCAATACGGCCCAACTGATGAGCAGATTGCAGACATATTCACCAAGAGATTTTTAGAAAAGAAGTTCACTTACCTCTGTTCACTATTGGGGGTGAGTTCATTAGGGTGATTCAAACTACTTTCAGTGTTCAGCTTGAGGGGGGGGTTTTCCCACTGGGTTTTCCCTCTTTTCCTCACTTAGTTTGTTTTGGGCATTGTTTCAGTTTCAACATTGTACAGGGTGACCTATGGCCTTAGTTTTCGGGGCCCTAGAATTTTCATGCATTTTTGTTTTCTAAATCCTCCTGAGTATAGATTAGGGGGGGGTGTTGGAGACATTTACCACCATACACACTCTTTTTGTCAAATTGACCTAGTTAAAGCACTATCCTAAGTATTATTGACATTAATTGACATCAATGGAGGATTAAATGTCATCATCCAGTCACACCCATGCCTACCTTCAGTCAAGGAGGCTAACTTAGCCTTCTCCTACATCCAGGGAGGCTAACTGGAGCACTCCGGGGGTGATCTGAGTGATATTAATGCACCTAATTGCTAACTAGTTGTTACAATTAGTTAAACAGGTTAGTGAAGGTGCCTCCTTTCATTTAATTGATTATTTAATGATTAATTAATGAACTGGATTCAACAAGGGCGCCTCCACCAACTTTTGATGTTCAGTTCAACTTCAGTTAACCTCATTGAGGTTCATTGGAGTCATTAAAGCATTAGCACTTGATGGTTGGCTTGCTATGACATGTGTCTGATCTCTTTTCATTGAGACTTAGTCATTTATTGCACTTCGGCTTTGGTTAGGGTTCAGTTGAGTCAATTAGGGCGTTGATTAGTGGCTAACTGAGTGTGGACTATGGCTTACAGTCAGTTAAGCTAGACTCTCTCATTCAATTCGAATGACCTCCTTGAGGATCCGAATTACTCATTCATTCATGCTTGTAGCATGACATTTTAATTGTAATCATTCATTCTTTATGTGAATACAGAGAAGCTACTATTCCTGTAGACCGATTACACCATTTCATGAGTTATTTGTTGATTAATCTTTGATGAGATTGATGCTTTGTTCCTAGATCAATATACAAGATTAATAGATCTATCATTGTAAGTTATGTTTACAAATAGTTAGAACCGATTAGCTAGATGAGGCATATGAGCTTATTCTTAATAGGAAAGTTTAATATCATAGATAGGATTTGATATATATTTTTAAGTTAGAGTAGTTCATTGCTTTCTAAAAGTTTTTATTGCTTGAAAAATTTACCAATAATTGAAAAATATCTGAAGCATAACTGAAGTGTTTTGTATTATAGCTACGATGAGGTTTAGAAGGTAACCTAGGCATATTGAGAGGAAACGACACATTTAATAAAATAATGGATCTAAAATCAAACGGAATTTTGTTTCATAGAAGTCCAACATCACAAATGTTTGATCTGTAAGGTATGGACTCTTCTTATGAGTTTTGTGAAAGGTTGAGCTTGTCTCACAATGTCTTCTTTAGGATAAAAAATGATGTTTTCTATTTACATCTGTGTTGCACTAGATCTAGTGATGGTCTCAACCCTCGGTTGGCCCTTGGTCAGTATTGAGGATGGTGGAATGGTAGGGTATGTTCTCTTTCCATGGGGATTCCCCCCTATCTGCTGAACATTTCCTGGAAAAAAAGGATGTTTGGGGGATATTTCTAATATCACTTGGGATGGCCATCTAGAGTCTACACATCCTTTTATTGTCCCAGGGATGTCTTGGCTTACCCACTGTGCCTCTTAGGCCCCTGTGCCTATGTCTCCCTTTCTTGAATCCAACCAATTCTTTTCAACACTGAGTGCCTTATCTTGAGCATCCCTCAAACTATTTGGTTGTTTTTCTCTCAAAAGGAAGCCAAAGTTTTGATCAAAGGAATCAAGATGAGGTTTAATAATTTCATGAAGCCTTTTCACTATCTGATTAAATATTTTATTGAACTCTTCAACATATCCATTCTCATTATTATCTCTAGTTAAGGAAGCTAACCAATACCTATTGTATTTTTTTCCTTCCATCTTTCCATAAAAGCACTTTCGATCTGAGCCACTATTGTTATAGACTTATACTGTTTTTAAGGAAACATGTGAATCAATCTATAGCTTCATCTTAATGACAATACAAAAATTTCATAAGCACATCTAAATGACCAACCTTGTATTGCTTTATCATGGTCATAAAATCATTCCAGCGGTCTCTCATTGATACTACATTATTTCCTGAAAACATGGAAAACATATCAATTTCTCTTTTTGGAATGTCACGAGGGGCTCCTAGAATATTTGAAAAGTCGAATGGATTACAACAGATTTGTATTTATATTTATTTGATTAATTTTATGGTGGTTTATGTGGGTAAGACTAGTGCCAAAGTCCACAAGGGAAAATGGGTGTTGAATTTTGACATGTGTATGATATTTCAAAAAATTGCAGCTTGTAATAGAGATAGCACTTGAGATATTAACATCAGTAAAACAAATGCAGTAGTAAAACAAGCATCACACAATTGAACACATGATTTTCCATGGGGAAACCTTTTAAGGACAAAAACCCCAAAGCATTAATAATTCATCCTCTAACTGAGATGACTGAGTTTGTACATGAGTAGATAATTTATTCACAGAACTCTGAAATAAGATGTAAATAATTTTTTTCCCAAACTGAAGAAGCCCTAACAGGATTTTACTATTGATGCTACTTGCTGCTATGTGGAATGCACTTTCATTGTTTCCACATCATCAAGGTCTAGTGTTACCTCTCATATGTCTACTACGAGCTCAACGAGGGTCTGTT
Organism: Pseudotsuga menziesii; assembly: GCA_001517045.1. Lineage (NCBI taxonomy): Eukaryota > Viridiplantae > Streptophyta > Pinopsida > Pinales > Pinaceae > Pseudotsuga > Pseudotsuga menziesii. The sequence continues at coordinate 236,029 of LPNX010507722.1, forward strand.
GATGGAATGTTAGACCCTTAATAGGGATCATATGCAAGGAGAGCCCTAGCAGGGCTAGTGTGCGCTACTCCTCACCACCACCGAGGCTGTTAGTAACCTAGTATACAGTCACTCTAGAGAAGCTAGTATACTATTTTATTGTATAGGCTATAATTTCATTCGCTTAGATTTGATGGATGTCTCTTGGTTTATTTTCATTTTTCTATACTATGTGGGTAGCACAAGTCCTTGGGCACGGTGTTTGGCATACGAACTGAAACTAAAGGGATATTTGTTATGTTGTTTAGTTTATTAGCTTAAATGTTCTTAATTTGAGTTCTCCCTCTTTGCAAGTGCTTTTTATTTAGATCCATGAGAGACAGTTCCATACATATTGTGTAAAATGAATGCATAGAAGGATCCTTTTGTTTCCTTAAAAAAGTAATAGTATTTTTATTCTAATCCTATAATAGTTGGGGCACTGGAAAATATACCCTTCTATATCTTTCCCAAATAATAATATATCTGTATGCATTAATTGATTGTAATGAAGTGCTCAACATAAATTTTAAGTTGATGTCCATTGTCAGCGTATACAATTCAAACAAGGCAGGGAATATAGGATTAAGTATATGCTGACTTCAAGGTAGGCGAGATTTCCGCACAAGATCTTGAGAGTCTGATGATAATTGTTGCAAATCCTAAGCAATTCAATATCCCAGATTGGTTTTTAAACAACAGAAAAACATCAAGAATGGTCGAACCACTCAGGTGGTATCCAATGGTCTTGACATGAAACTCAGGGATGACCTCGAACGCTTGAAGAATGTCAGGTACTGTGACATTTTTCATTCACTGTTATGTGTAATAATTGAGTTTATATTATTAGGTTGTTAGTGGTGTTCACAGTTGGTGTTAGTAAAATTGTTTTTATTCTAAATGATACAAAATGGAAATGGAGCAGTGATACATAGTCACATGCATTTTTGAATTTGAGGGATTTGAATGTCAATCAGATTGTTTGTGAAAAGACATAACCTATAGTCTTATTGGGCAAGAGGATGAGGGGAAAGATAACTTATGTAGTAGTTTGAGATCAATGATTCACTGATTTGAAATTTCCTGTGGTATTTATTTCTGAAAATGCATCTTATATGTCATTGATTATTAATAAATAATACAATGACTGTATACCAGGGGCAGGCTATGATTATCCATATCACTCATAAGGAGAGTCATCATTTTAAATCATTAATTCACTGATTAAAAGTTGTGTGCTATTTAGTTTATTCTGAAAACACATTATAGCTAGTGCTAGATGAAATTGTGTTCCTCACTATGAACTAATTGTGGTGATCAAACATTAAAGGGGTAACATCACTCAAGAGGATATGCCTTTAAATCTGATTGCATTCTAGATACTTCTCCCATAATGTCTGATCATTCACCTACCCCCAAACATCTCTCCTTTCCAGTTAAAAAGAGGGGTATCTAGAATGTTGGATTCATCAACAATGCACTACCTAAAGATATGGCAGTCATGCAACCCCAAAATACATGTTCAATTGAATTCAGTGTGAAAGAACACAACACAAATTTATTAGATCGTGGATATTTATATTGCACAAAGACTTATTATAGATTACTTATATTACAAGAATTGAATTTTGTTTCACTCTTATAGTAAATAGGTACTTTTATTCCTTTTAGGAAATTGCTTATCGTGAACAGTTTGTTTCATCAAATTTTGTAGTCCATAATTGCATATATGATATAATGATACCATATTTTAACTTTTCTTAGTTTTGGGTATCCTTATAAGTTATAACTCCCTAAGTTTTGATTTTATAAGTTCTATTTTGATATCTCTACCTTGTTTTGAATATGACTGATTTTCTATTGATATGTATCCCTGAAAACATCCTCTCTTTGATGGAAGGAAAAACTTATTATATTATTCCTTTCATCGAGATCCTTATGCCCAGGATGTTGGTACCGTGCTTAAGGATATGCACCCTTGCACATAATCATCCAAGTCTAGATCCTCTACATTCTTTGCACGAGTATGCTTAGCCTCTTTAATCAAGATGCTCAAAATTCCAACATCAATGTCCATATCCTACTGTGACAGTGGAAGCAACTGCATGTCATCTAGGACAAGTCTATTCACAATAGAAGAGGGGAATCATTAAATAGATCAAATTAGGTTTTAGGGTGGTTATAGAGTTTTAATTTTTGGTGTTTATAATTTTATTTTGGCTTTCAGGGGAAAGATGAGCACCAGTACAAAACTGATCAAACAAGTCATCTATGACCAGTTTTGTTGGTTTCAGTTTAGTTCTACTAATATTGAACTTGATATACTATTACAAATATTTCTTTTAAAATATACATGGTATAAATGGTTTCATCTCCACTGGTTGCATCAAGCCAGTGAAGTAGAGCCAAGTATTTATTTAAATTTTCAAATTTCTAGCAACTAACCTGAAAAATAATAGAGAACCTAATATTACAGGGTTGTAGGTATCTGGCAGCTAAAATTTCTATTTGATATTCAAAACAAGGCTGTCACTAATGCTATTTTGTGGTTTCTTACAGGTAAGGAAGATACATAAGTTTCCATCTCTTTCACTTGCATTTGCATATCATGACATAAGCATAAACTATAATGGATGTTTTACCCAACTGCATATGCAATATAGGTTACATCTAATAAAAAATATCTGAAGAATTTTAGAGACATGGGGGAAGCAATCACTTAAATAGGCTTGAATAACCTTGTTGATATTGGAAACAAATTGGTGCAAAGAGAAGACTTGCATGTTCAATTTACTTTTCCAATTGCTGTTGAATGGCAATCTCTTAGATGAATAATACATGTGTAAAAAATGTATAATCACTATGCAATGGTGGGAAAATTTATAGTATTCGTACTATGACAAATATTTGATGATTTTCGAACTCCCTCTAAATTTCCTTACAAGAAACTCCAATGTGGCTGAATTATGCTACTATGATGTGGAGGAGTAAATGACATAGAAATGAATTCTCAAGGTGAAATTAAAACAAAATAATGTGATGTGTAGAGGTATTGTAACTTGTTGGGCTTAAAGTTTTGAATTTTTAAACATATAATTGCACATGTAATCTGGCTTGTCTGCATTGGGTGTAGGACTCAACACAACAAAGCAGGACATGCCAGCATATGGGAATTTCATTATTTGATTGATATTTTTTTTTTTCTGAAGGACCAATCTTGTGTAAAACCATTATACTTCCCCATGATTCATGGATGGTAAATGGGGTAAATTGTTGCCCTTGATTATGGAGTCTAACCCTGAGGTGATCAAGACTAAAGAAGGTCTAACCTGTGACCTCCCCAATTTTGGGAGGAGAGATCTGACATCTGGCTCATGATTGGTAGCATATGGGAATTTCATTGTTTGATTGTTTTTTTTTTTTCTGAGGGAACAATCTTGTGTAAAACCATTGTACTTCCCCACGATTCATGGATGGTAAATGGGGTAAACTGTTGGCCCTAATTATGGATTTTAACACCGAGGTGATCAAAACTTAAGAGAGTCTAACATGTCACCTTCCCAATTTTGGGAGGAGATATCTGACATCTGGCTCATGACTACTTGAACTAACCCTGGAGCCATTGTTCAATTGATGTTTGCATGATTATTCAATTGATTTCTGAATTAGAGAGAACATTGTTAAGAAAGGTTTTATAAATGTTTTATCATTTATGTGTTCTATAATGAAGTTACAACTTACATTCCAAATTCCATTGAACTTTTTATTTCTTTATGTTCTTTTTCAACAGACGTCATTTCATCTTTTTTAACAAAATAGTGATATAATGTGTTGAATGTTTTACTTTTTATTTTCCTCCTTTTTGTTGCCTTGTTTCTCATGCAGGATATGAGTAATATTGATTTGAAGTGACATTCTTCATTAAACTTTTTATTGTATCAGGATTTAAGTTGTAAAAGACTTATACATTGTCTCTTTATGGTGTTGTTGCTTTTGTTTGAATCGATCCATCTCTTGTCAAGTGGTACCATAGACATTTCAATCCATCTTTTGTCCATATCTCCTAGTAGACCCTACGGCCTGATTTGATGTTTGATTCACTAGTGTCTTTTTCTTATTCAGTTGTTATGGCACAACTTTTGTAGCCTCAGAAAGTAACGGATTTCATCCAAAGAATAATTAATACTCAATTGGAGGACATTGAAGATCCTCTCTCAATATTTACTTGGGATTATGATGATAAGGTTAGTTGTGAGCTTCTATATAGTTATCTTAATTTTTATTTCCATTTTTTGTATTTGTTTGTAACTTTGAGGTGATGTATAAACAAGCCAACTTTCATCATTGGAAAGAGATTTTTGTACATTTCAACTTGTTTTTTAGTAAGTATGTTAGTTCAAGAAAATACCTGCAGTTAACAGACAGTTTGTTGGATGAGTAGAATTTGTTTCCAAAAGGCGTAGTTTTGCAAATCTTGAGGATACTAACTATAATATTTGAAAATTGTCGAAATCAGGGCTCTTTTAGTCGATTAGAGGTATGAACTATGTATTATAAGTATCTATTTTTTAGGCTTCTGCCTTTTACTTACTGCCTTCTATCCTTCTTCATTGGTTTTGGTGTTTTTTGTGCCACTTTAGTCACTTTTAAAGTTGTATGTTTTATGCAACATTTCACACACCTTATTTCATCAAATGATCTTGACATCTTTTAGCAGCTCTTGTAAATATTAACCCTACCAAGTTACACTTGAGTGAAAAACTACCAAGAAGTGCAGTGTTGAATCGTCATTTGCTTGCTCTATCACAAGGATGGGGAAGTAAAGAAGAAGGATTGGGCCTTTTCTCGCGTGTTGTAGAAAATGGTTGTGATGAAGCAACAAGCCAATTAGGCTCAACTTTACATTTTGAATTTTATTCTGAACGTAGTCCGAACAATGCAAAAAATTGAAATGCTGCAAGTCTTCCAGGTTTACAAATAATACATATTCCTGATTTACATTTACAGCCAAAATATTCGGTCCTTCGAAAAGAGTTAATTGATAAATATGAGATACCCAATGATCTCAAGTTTTCCTTATGGACTCGAATCAGGTATACACGTGCATTTCCTTCTTTGAGCACTCACCGACAATTCAGCTGCATTCGACTTTTGGCCTTTACGGTATTGATGCAATCAAGTGAAAACCATGAAGAACTGGGGGCATTTTTTTCAAATGATCCTAATTTTATGAACGATTTGATGAAGGTGTTGCAATCTAAGAAATTTATACCAGAGAACATTTGATCAGCTACTATTTGGGCTTTAGGATAGCAGTTTGTGGTAATTTCTGCATCTCACGAAAGGAATCAAGTGTTAAATGTTTCAAATATTGTTAGCAATTCAGCAAATCATGTGTTTTTATTGAGCTTGCTACAAAATGTTGTCATGACATTGAATACTATGGAAGCATATCATGTTGCATTATTAGAAGGGTATTTATATTTCTTTCTGGCATATGTAACATCATCCTCAACTTTGCCAAATCCTATGAGAGAAACTGGACTGATTCCTACCCTTCTTCTTTTGTTAAAAGACACCAATACTAGTCATGCACACCTTGTCATCTTTGTTGTAAAGATTCTCCAAAATTTTATGGATTACAACAATCCATCAGTCACTCTGTTCAGAGATCTGGAGGTCTAGACAGTACTATTAAGAGACTACAATTTTAGGTTACAAGTGTTGTGGAGTTGTCAGCAGAAATCAGTATTGCATGTTCAACATATGATGATGATAAAGGCCAAATTATATATTCTCAGAGGTGTCTTATCAAGGCCTTACTCAAGGATTTGAGATCAACAACATATGCCATAGCAAGGCCTCCAGGCTTAGAAGAGATTACCCTATCATCAAGCCTATCAGTATTATTCTATCATTCCCATAGGTTTGGTGGTGACATCTTCTCTTCAGCTGTGACACTTATGAGTGAACTCATTCATAAATATCCAACTTGTTTCTCAATGTTGCATGTAGTAGGTCTTACAACTGCCTTTTTGGATGCTATATTACTTCTCCCTTCCTCAAAAGCAGTTTGTTGCATCACTAGTGGTCTTGATGCACTATGTATCAACAATACAAGATTCCATACAGTTACTGAAATAAATGTTTTGTAGTTTCTTGTAAATGTATTCACATCACAAAAGTATTTGCTACCATTGAATGAATGGGTTGCTCATTTGGTTAATTCAATGGAATATTTGATGTGCCATTTCCCTTCTCTGAGGGGACCTAGTGTAACTATTATCATTGAATTTATTGAGTAAGTTGCTTCAATGGGTGACATGGGGTTAGAAGCCAAAGACAAATTGGATAGTCATGTTCCTATGGATACTGATTATGAAGAGAAGCATAATGAAGGTGTTGGAACTAGTGGATTGTTTGTTGAAAATATGACTAATGAATGCTTTCTACAATTGTGCATTTGACATGACATGGTGTTTGTGCATCACGAAATGGAAAATATTGAAACTGGTAGAATATTTGTTGAGAAAAAGGGCATTGAATCCCTTATGAGGTTCTTGACTCTTTCAAGTATTAAACTATTGTCAGAATGGATGTTTGTAGCGGTGTACATGGTTGCAGTTTGAAAAGCATTCACGCATCAACACTCAGTTTCCCTTGCAAAGGTATTCTATGCTCATCTGAAAGAGCATCTCAAGACTACATTAAATGTTTTGAATCCCGTTGCAGGGACTAATTTATTAGCTGCAGAAGATGGATTGAATTGAAAATTCTTTTGGTTCTTATTTGTGGTACAATTTTTTGTCTTTCTAGCTGATGCTACTAAAGAGAATGCATATTATATCTGTTCACTTCGCTTTGCTTTCATCTACATTGGAATTTGAGTGTATAGGTGTTGCAACTCTACCATCACTAGAATTTCCTTTCTTTTTTAAGATATAATTGATTTAGATTTTCGTGGAATTCTAGATTTATGTAATGATGCAGGTTTAGTGTCATCATTTTGAATATTTCTTTGCACCTGAATTAGAAACGCATGGGTGCATAGCTATTTATAAGAATAAGACAATAGAGGTTTGAGTTTTGATTACCTAATATTTTTTTGGTGAAAGTTCCATATTTATTGAGATGTAGACCAAACAATGAAATAACATATGTATTTGGCTTACAGCCTATAATACTATTGCTAACATCATATTTTTCTGTGTATTACAAGAAATACAAAGAAACAATACATAAATCACACACCACAAAGCACATATATTTCTCCTAGAAATATTATATGAGGCTTTGCTCAACTCCAAGAATAAATATACAACAAGATTTTAACCTCAATCAACATTTGAGGGATACGTTGCAATAGTCATAGAAGATCAAAGACTATAGTTTGACCTCCAGACCTCATAACATTTTATTTCTTGTTTGGTTAAAAGTCTCGTCTGATAAACACTTGTTATATTTTCACACTTCTTATATGCTTTATTTCTTGATTGGTTAAAAGTCTCGTCTGACAAACACTTTTTAGACACTTTCATTTCTATTTGTCTATAATATGCTATAATATGTTGCACTTCTTATATTTTCATTCAAACTTTTGTTATTTTGTGTGTCCTTCATTTCCATAAAGAGCATAAATCATTGTGCTTAATTCTTTAAAAAAAATCACAATGATATCTTCCTTTTTTGTGTCAGAGGGTGATGCAGTGCAAGGAAAGTGCAAGAATGAAAGTGAACTAGAGGTACATAATCCTCTTAAGAAGTTCAAGGCCAAAGCAGCAGTTGATGGCTCTAATGGTGAATTGTCAACAATTCCCAGAGAATCAAGCAAATCTGATAACATTCATGGACCACTAATGTGTTGTGTGAGACCTATTGCATATAATAGAGTTACAGGAAGGGATCTTGATGGAGCAGTTGCTGCAAGTCCTATTAGAAGAGACCATGGGAAAGCTACAGGAAATTTTGTACTAAAAGAGGCCAAGGATCTGAAACACTCTGCTGATAGATTGAAGGTCTGCTTGATGCTAATTATCCTTATTGCTCCATCTATACATAGCCTAAAATTATTCTCATGATTTGATGCAATCCAATGTTTAAAATGATAACTACCTTAGAAGTCTAATATAGCTGCAATAGGTGTTGTAGACTATGGTAGGTAGTGACCTTGAAATCACTAGTCGTTACTTTCAAGCGGCTTTAAAATTTATTCATTGTGCTTCATTATTGGAACCTTGCAATTCTGACAATGAAAAGCATGGAGAAACAACTCAGGCTATGAAGGTGTATATAGATACTGCTAGGATCTGTAATTAAGTCTCATTCCTTGGACGTGCTTCTACAATAAATCTTCTTGCAACCACTATTTCAGAAGGACCAAAGAAAGAACCATAGTTGCAATAAAAGAACATTCCATTATATTATAAACTAGAATTCTCAAAAACTTGAAAGCAATTCGTAATAATATAAATCTACCACAAAATTCCAAATACACAGTTAACTTACCCATCATTGTATGGGATCTTTCTATTTGAATCCTTTTCCAAAAAAATTTGGTCCAAAATTTGTTGCTTTAGTTTCTGCCTTAATTTCTGCCGCTCAAGTTCTTTCAATTGTTCTCTCCTCTCTAAATATTCTTGCCGTTCCCTAATTGCAACAGTCTTCATTAGGTTCTGACTTTTCATATTTTCCTTGCTCTTCAACATCCTCCTCTTCATACTCTTCTTCCTCTTCTTATTCCACTTCTTTAGGTTCATCATCTTCATCTAAAATATTTGAGTAATCCATGTTCTTCCTATAGAAGTCCTGAAAAAAATTAAGAGTACATTGTCACATTTTTTCAAATACAAAAATCAAAGCTCAATCTATTTCACAATAAGACCCAAGTGACTTTAATTTAACAACACAAGAAATAATACTTACAACTCTATCCCATCCCTCCATATACACTTTCCAAGAATATTCATTGCTAGCTCAACAAGTTTCCTGAAAAATATTCAAGAAATTAATACATCATAATTAACACTAGTTTATCAGTTCATTGCATGTATAAGCATCGTATGTTGAGACCATGCACTTAATACTGCATCAAATGGTAATAGGAATTTCAAAATTGTACATAGCTCTCAAGAATTAGTATATCATAAATACTAGTTACTAGGAAGTTGTAATAGTAGTAATTATGTAGTTTGTAGACTACTATCTATCATAAATTTGTTTGAATATCATTATTTTCAAGCAATAACAACTTCTTAAAGGGTTGGCTCAATGGTAGAGTGCATGCTTAATTATAGCAGGAGGTTGGTGGTTCTATTCCTCCGTGACCTATCATAAATTTGTGACTACAAAAACAACTAAATTATCATATATACGACTATTTCCCGTTTATTTGTTGTATTTAGATTAGTCATTAATATGTTATCATCTAGTAGTTTATTTAGTTGTATATTGTTAATGTATTTGTAACTTCGGAATTTATTCACCTATGTATCTTATGCCTCCTACCCCGATGTTTATTCCGGGATGTGTCTGTAATGTAATTGAGTCATGATGTCATGCCCTGATGTTCCGATCGGGAGGATATATAATGTAAACAAGTCATGTCAAGTCATTGTGGGTAACCCTCCTATTGTCTAAGGGTTAAAGTCCCCGTAGTTCCGGGGCACTAGGGTTATGTTGATGGGAAAATGTGACTAGCTCGCAACAAGGGGAGACAACCCAGACCGGGATCCTTAAATTAGGCTCCAAGCTGTTTGGGATAATTGTTCCCGACGGGTTTTATGGCTCTGTTAGCCAAAAAAATAATCTAAAAGAAACCTAAAAGATAAAACTAAATCAAATGTACAGGAAAATCAAAATCAATGACTAATCTAAAATAAAGAAAATATTATAAAAATCTAATCTATTTGTTTATATATACATATATGTAATAACATTTTTACAAAATTGAAAAGGAAATGGAAACCCAATTGCTATTTTTGTGAATAATTTTTTTTAAATTTTCCAATAAAAGGATAAGCTGAAAATAGAGTACATATATTTGAATTAAAGTATAATGGAAACATCCATTAATACTTTAATCAATCCAAGAAAATAAACTATTTAAGGTATATCTAACCTAAAATATTTCTTGATTTAAAAAGAACTTTTACTTCTTTTTCGTGTACTTTGATTAAATAGAAATAAAGAATGTAATACCTGAAATAATTCAACAATACATTCTTTTTATAACTATTCCGTTATTTTGAACATTCAAAGAAGAAAAAGTAAATAAAACATTTCCAGGAAAAGTAAAAACATTTCCAGCATTTTTAATTATTTACACCATAAGTGAAATCATTCATTTAGTGTGCAAATTATAACATTATATTCAATCATAAATCATTATAATCAAAATATAATAATTAAATACTACTGAAAAAATGAAATAAGAATAACAAAAACTAATAGAAGTTTCGAATCCAGATCTACAAAGTAAAAGTTGAAATCATTCAAGTTTTATATCATACTCTGGATTAGATGCAGGATTACCATATATGCCTTGCAGCAAATATGAAGCTTGAGATCCAAAATCATTTGTGAAACAAAAGCTCCAAAATGTGTCTTCAATATGAATAAAACTTTCTTCTGTAATGAAGTATTCATCCAACCTCTACGTTCTTCTCCCGGGCCTTCTCCTGGTAGTGTCTCACAAAATCTGAAAAGAAAAAACCCTTTGAAATTCTGTTGAGCACTACTAGCTATATCAAGCACATTCCAGAACACAAAAACAAAACTTTCTTGCTCTGTTCAGCATAGCTCCTGGTTTGCTCTTCAAATAGAGAAAGAAAAATCCTTCAATCCTATCGAGCCCCCACTTTTCTCACTGCTTCTTATATAAGAGATGAGAATTTGTTTAACTCCATGGTCTCAGGCACCGAATCTTATTAAATCGATTTCATATCCTTTTACGTTCTGGTAACTCTTTCTCATGCAACGAAATCGGTGGCAACGAGCATGTGCTTCATATTCACTGCTTTGGTAATTAACCTTACTTATGCAGAATCCCTTTTTCTACTGTAACGACCTCATAGAATCTGGAAATAAAAATATGCTATTATGATTAAATCCATAACTGTCAATTCAGAGCCTTCTCGCCACGGTGTCCACAATTCCAGAGCTTAAGCAGTCATTTCTTCGCTCTGCCAGAAACCATGCTCTAAAAATAGTTGTGATAATAAATCCATTCATGAGCTGGGCAGTCGAATTACTATTTCACTAACAAATCTTTCTCTCCTCCTTAGAATGCTGGCAAATTATAAAATAGATATCCTCTTTTATAGAAATTGTTGAGCTAGCTTCTCTTGCTACCTGTTCATAAAAGAAAATATTGCAGGATAATCATTTATATAATCATTTCAGCATCAATCGTTCCCTTTAAACCAATCACAAAAATGATAAATTTTATTTATAAAAATCATTATTACATTATGAGAATGGTAAGGTTGTAGGGAAGGTAAAACAAATTCAAGAGTTGAAATTTTTCTTTCTTAAAAATGTATATACTTTGGCCCCATATATATCATGAATAAATATTCCTTGAATAAATCAATTTTTGGAAACATAAATAATTAAAAACACCAAAATTACTTCAAATTATAAGGAATAGTCTCACATAAATAATTTAAACCAGTGTATAAAATGTGACCATCATAAATATGTAAAAAATAATTTGGAAAAGACCTTCATACACAAAGGACCAAGAGCAATAACATATCAACCCTACTGTGTAATAGTTTCAACCTTCAGGAATGGGAGACATGCTACGCGAACTATAAATCCCATAACTCATAGTATCAACCTCGACCTTTACATGCAATAATAAAGATGACATATGAAGCCCATCATAAAGATCAAGATCAAATAATAAGGTTGTGTTATGCTTAATTCTTAGATTGAACAAAATCCTTGGAAATGTAATTCGAATGAACTTTGGTAAGGTGCCAAAAATACAAAAACCAGCCTTCCAATTTCAAAACCTTATCAATATTTACGATAACAAAATCACATAATAAAACCAAATGATAAATATTTGGATAAGATTTCAACATTAAGTCATGACAAATTATTAATACTTATCCTTTAATTTTCAATGCAATCCACTCAAAATAATAGTTTCAAAGTAGTGATTTTGTCAACTAATCCATAGTTTGCAAAGGTTTTTCTTTAAAAAACATGGAATTTCATTGTTTCAGTAGCTTCTAGAATGTCAACATTTCAGTAGCTGTCAATTCTTTAGGTTTGCTATATGAAATTCAAACATTTCATCAAAACAAAATACAATTTTGTTTGATGAAATAATGTTTTTTAAGGGCTGTTGAGTAGGAGCACAACAGGTTATTAAACTCACCTAGTGAAGCAGGACCTAGTAGGGTTTTAGTCATTTCAGGAATTGGTATAAATAGAGAGGTGACCTCTCTATTTAACACACACTCAATCACATTCAGTTGTAGCGCATGGCTAAGGAAGAAGAAGACACTGGGGCTAGGAAGAAAGAGGTTACTGCTGTCGGGAGATCATCTTACTATTTTGGGATTTTCTATTTGGTATTGATTCTATCTCTAAGGAAGTTGCGAGGTTTTCTCCATTTATGGTTTCCATGAGGAAAAACACTGTGTTCATTGTCTCTCGTTTTTGATTGCTATGCTTGTTATTCTCTCAGTTAAAAGATCTTAATAATGCTAGCTTAATGTTAAAAATCTAACATGGTATTAGAGCTAACCTGAGAAGAAGACACTATGTGGCTGCGGGAACTAGGGCTTCCTACTTTGTGGATATTCCTCCATATATTTTCAGCAAAAGAAGGTCGGATTAACTCTCCTCCTTAGGGGTCGGATTAACTCTCCTCCTTAGGGCTCATATTTTTGTTGAAGCAAAATTCAATTCTGAGGTTTTTTAGTTTTAGACCCGACACTACTGCCAGAAATTAGGGCTTTTCATAGAAGAGGAATTTTTCAGTGAGCCCAGGCCTGGATTGATCTCCTCCCCAAAATTGAAGTTAGGGATCAATTTCAAAGCATTTGGTTGGACAAAACTCTGGAAAAGAAAAACCCTAATCTGCTCCTAAACAAGCACTACAGGATTTCAGCTCCAAATCCAAATCCAACATCTTGACCTGGTAAGATCTGAATCTTTTGTATTTCCATTTAAGGTTCTCAGTTAATATGTCTCATCATACCAAGCTTGATGAAAATCTTGAGGGAGTTGATAAGTTCTGAGCCTGGAAGTATAGGATCTCCCTAGTTCTGAAAGAGAATGAGTTGGACTCCTACACCAATGAGGAGGTTCCAGTTCCAGAGGGAGATGAGGCTAAGGCCGTACATAAGAAGAATTTGGTTATGGAAAATAGGATCATTGTTGATTCTATCAAGGATCACCTTATACCATAGGTGTCCTCCCTCGAGACACCTAATGCTATGTTTGATGCCCTAACCAAATTGTTTGAAGGAAAGAACATAAACCGGAAGATGACCTTGAGGAACCAATTGAAGAATGTGAAGATCAAGAATGCAGAAACCATCCAGTCTTACTTCACAAGGGTTTCTCAAAAGGAACAATTGGAAGCAGTAGATGAAGAAGTGGAGAATGCAGAGATTGTGATGACCACCTTCAATGGTCTTCCTAGGACATGGGACTCCTTCATTTAAGGGATCTGTGCCAGGAAAAAGTTATTCAAGTTCAGTAGACTGTGGGAAGAATGTTCTCAAGAAGAAGCTTGGATAGCAGCTCAAGAAAAGAATATGGGAAGTGAAGATCAAGCTCTCATAGTACAATCCAAGAAACCCATATCCAAACATTACAGAAGTAAGTATTCTAATCAAAGGAATAACTTTAGAAATCCTAGAGATAATTCTAATTTTATTTTTCTATACATATGATGAGAGAGGACACTTTGCTAGAGATTGTCCTAAGAACAAAATTAGCTCTCATAAGAAGAAGGAAACAAGAGAAGACATCATTCTCATGCTGTAGAGGATGATGAACCTTCATCAAAGAGAACAAGATATGAAAGTGAATATTCTTCAAGCGAGGAATAATATGTTTTGATTTCTGCTCTCACGGGAAACATTACTCATGGAAGCAATGATTGGCTTATAGACAGTGGTTCTTCCAAGCACATGACTGGATTCAAGGAATCCTTTGTGAAAATTTCAGAACATGAATCACCTCACAAGGTGAAACTAGGAGATGACTACCAGTATCCAATAAAAGGTAGTAGGGAATCCTTCTATAATATAGACTCTGGAAAGTCTATGAAAATGAAGGAAGTATTGTTTGTACCAAGACTCAAGAAGAACCTTCTCTCCATACCTGCATTAGATGCAAAAGGAATGAGGGTTGCATTCATAGATGGTCAGGTCATCATGTGGCCAAAAGGAAATACTATTGATGATGCAATAGTGATTGCGGAACAAGAAGGAGGTTTGTACAAATTGAAGGGACATCTAGAACAAGCCTTGGTCCATGACACAGTAGAGCCAAATGAACTTTGGCATAGAAGGCTTGCACATGTGCATTACAGAGCACTACCTCTTGCAAGAAAAACTGTTGAAGGTCTTCTAGAAATACAAGAAAAACATGATGGGGTTTGCAAAGGATGTGCGAAAGGAAAGAACACAAAGAAGACATTTCCAAGTAGCAAGAGAAAAGAAGAAGGAATATTGGAAATCATCCACTCTGATGTATGCGATCCAATGTCATCAATTTCACTAAGCGATTATGTATACTATGTTTCTTTCATTGATGAATTTTCTAGGAAGACATGGATCTACTTCATGAAGAAAAAATATGAAGTATTCAGCAAATTCAAGGAATTCAAAGCCTTGATCAAGAATCACACTAAAAAGAAAAATTAAGACCTTTCGATCAGATAATGGTGGAGAATTCACATCAAATGAATTCAAAGAGTTATGCAAAGACTCAGGGATTAAGAGGGATTTGTCCACTCCTTATAATCCACAACAGAATGGAAGAACAGAACTATCATGGAAGCCACAAGAGCTATGCTTCATGATCAAGATCTTCCTATGCATATTTGGTAAGAAGCTTACAGAATAGCAGTGTATGTACAAAACCGTACTCCACACAGAGTACTTGAGATCAAGACTCCTGAAGAAGTCTTCTCCGACAAGAAACCAGAAGTCAGCCATCTCAGAATTTTTGGTTGTCCTGTGTACATACACATTTTAAAAGAGAAGAGGACAAAATTAGATCCTTGAGGAAAGAAGGGTATATTTGTGGGATTCTCTGAAAGCTCGAAGGATTAAAGAATATATTTCCTAGGATACAAGAAGATTGACATCAACAAGGATGTGAAATTTGATGAAGACACAGCTTACAACAAATCCAGAAAGAAACCTACGGAAGAAATTGAAGAAGAAGAAACACCCATAATTCACTATTCAACCATGAACAAAGAAACTCAAGGAGAAGATCAAGAATTTGAAGAACCACAAAGAACTGTAGATCCACCTCTAGAGAAGAATCCTCATAAGAGGAAACCTGCTTGGGTACATGAAATTATACAAGGTGTGGAGAGATATAGGGCTCTAGAAGAGAATCACAGAGAAAGAAAGAGGACCAGATCCTACTCTGGGTATGTAGCATTACTATGTGATTTCATTGATAAAGAACCTTCCAATTATGAAGAAGCGACAGAACGGAAAGAATGGAAGGATGCTATGATTGAAGCGTATCAATCAATCATGAAGAATGATGTTTGGGATGTTGTCCCAATACCAGAAGGGAATTCAGTTGTAACTTCCAAATGGATCTACAAAATCAGGCATGTTGTAGATGGTAGCATTGAAAAATACAAGGCAATATTTGTGGCTCGTGGTTTCTCCCAGAAAGAAGGAATATATTATAAAGAAACCTTTGCACCTGTAGCCAGATACACTTCCATTAGATTAGTACTTGCCTTGGCTGCAGTAATGAAATGGAAGATACACCAAATGGATGTCAAGAATGCTTTCTTGAATGGTGTAGTGGAAGAGAAAGTGTATGTAGAACAACCACTCGGTTTTGAGACACATGACATGGAGTCTCATGTGTGCAGATTGGAAAAAGATCTGTAAGGTTTGAAATAGGTACCCAGGACATGGTACAACAGAATTGACATCTTTCTATCCAGTTTGGGCTTTACCAAGAGTAAAGAAGATTCCAACCTTTACTACAAGGTTGAAGATGACAACCTAGTGATGCTTCTACTATATGTAGATGATCTGTTTGTAACAGGTATGGATGGGTTGATTACTGATATGAAGAGAAATCTTGCTGCTGAATTCGAAATAAAGGACATGGGTATGATGCATTATTTTTTAGGCATGGAGGTGTGGCAGAATATAGATGGAATCTCCCTTGGACAAGGGAAGTATGCAGTAGAGATCCTAAAGAGGTTTGGGATGATGGACTGCAAGGCTATGGCCACACATATGGCATCGAACTTGAAGATATTGAGTGATGCTTCATCAGATTCAGTTGATGCTACGTTGTATCATCAGATGACTGGGTCCTTGATGTACCTGATGAACATGAGACCAGAACTTTTCTTTGCTATGAAGACCTTGAGCCAGTTCTTGACAGATTCGATAAATGTTCACTTGATTGCTACAAAGCATATTCTGAGGTACCTGAGGGGTAGAGTTTATTATGGGCTCAAGTATGAGTCGAATCAGAAGATTAACCCGGAGAGTTATGTTGGTTCAGATTGGGTAGGCAGTGCCATCGATAGGAAGAGCACTTCAGGGTGTTTCTTCAGTATGGGATCAGGTGTGATATCTTGGTTTAGTAGGAAGAAATCTTGTGTGGCACTGAGTACAGCTGAAGTAGAGTATGTCATAGCTTATTTAGCTAGTTGTGAGGCAGTATGGCTAAGGAAGCTACTGTCTTGTTTATTTGATATCCAGTTGGATGCTACTTGTATATATTGCAACAACCAGAGCTATGTGAAGTTGTCGGAGAACCCGGTGTTCCATGATAAGTTGAAGCATATCAAGATCAAGTATCACTATATCAAGGATATGGTGTAGAGCGGAGCAGTGAAGCTCCAGTATGTTGCAACAGATGATCAGATAGCTGATGTGTTGATGAAGTCGTTGGCTAGGGTTAAGTTTGAGTACTTCAGGGAGAAGCTTGGTGTTCTCTAGATCAAGGTTCCCTCCAAAGGGAAGTGATGAGTCCATGAGCCATTCTGACATGGGAGAGGATTAAGTTCCTTCCATGGTCAGATGTAAGGGCTGAGCCATTATGTCATGGTGAGAGGATTTAGGTTCCTTCCATGTCAGATATGAGTGCTGATCCATTCTGATATGACTATAGGATTGATTCCTACATTATCAGATATAAGGGATATTGCCATTCTTGGAATGGAGGTGCCTAGTCAGTTACGAGGAAAACTTAGTCTAGGACTGAGAGCCATTCTGATGTGATAGAGGGATGTGTTGCCACTTGATAGGATGTAAGGGCGGATCCATTCTGTCATGGTTAAAGGATTAGGTTCCTCCCATGTCATATGTGAGTGCTGGCCATTCTGACAAGTAGGTCATATGTAAGGGCAACTGCCATTCTCTGGGAGAATGGAGGCACCTGGTCAGTTACCAGGAATCCTCAGTCTGGGACTAAGAGCCCTTTCGATGTGATGTGTTTACACATGGTCGAATGTAAGTGCAGGTCCTTTCTGATAGAATGAGGTCGGATATAAGTGTTGAGCCATTTTGGCACGATGTGTTTACACATGGTCACATATGAGTGATGTACCTTTCTGACAAGATGGGGTTGGATATAAGTGTAGAGCCATTCCGATGCGATGTTCTTGCAGATGATCGGATATAAGTCCTAAGCAATTCTAACGCGATGTGTTTACACATGGTCAGATGTGAGTGCTGGGCCTTTCTGACAATATGAGGTCAAATTTGAGTGCTGGGCGTGCCTTTCTGACAAGATGAAGTTAGATGTAAGAGCTGGGTGAGCCATTCTGATTTAAGTGTCATATATAAGCGCTGGTGAAGACCTACATGAAGGGTAGGCCTATAGGGATGACTCTGTAGAACTTCTTGTGACGAGATGAATCGAGATAGCACCATTCTGAGATAGCATGTGATGATGATCCAGATCAAGTGATGATCCAGATGTGATGATGATCCAGTAGTTGGATGATGCAGATTCCGTGATGAAGAAGAATTGAAGAAGAAGATGACTTAGAATATGACTTGAAGAAGAAGATGACTTAGAATATGACTTGAAGAGGAAGAAGATGAAGAAGACTTGAAGAAGATGAAGAATACTTGAAGATGATGATAACGAGATGACCCAGTCGATACAGTGAAGAAGACCAGTGCTGAAAATTGTGTCGAAAGAATACCTTCCTAGTTAAGATGGAGTGTTGATGTATTTGTAACTTTGGAATGTTTTCACCTATGTATCTTATGTCTTGTACCCCAATGTTTATTCTAGGATATGTCTGTAATGTAATTGAGTCATGATGTCATGCATCGATGTTCCGATCAAGAGGATATATAATGTAAACAAGTCATGTCAAGTAATTATGGGTAACCCTCCTATTGTATAAGGGTTAAATTCCCCGCAGTTCCAGGGCACTAGGGTTATTAGACTCATCTAGTGAAGTCGCCCCTCGCAGGGTTTTAGTCATGTCGAGGATCAGTATAAATAGAGAGGTGACCTCTCTATTTAACACACACTCACTCACACTGGGTTGTATCGCATAGCTGAGGAAGAAGAAGACACTAGGGCTAGGAAGAAGAGGTTACTGCTTTCGAGAGATCATCTTACTGTTTTGGGATTTTCTTTTTGGTGCTCATTCTATCTCTGAGGAAGTTGCGGGGTTTTCTCCATTTATGGTTTCCCTGAGGAAAAACACTGTGTTCATTGTCTCTTGTGTTTTATTGTTGTGCTTGTTATTCTCTCATTTAAAAGATCCTAATAATTCTAGCTTAATGTTAAAAATCTAACATATATTTGGTCATTAATTGTTGCAATTAGTGACTAAATCAATCACTAAATCCGTGACTAAATCTATGACTAAATCATTGACTATCAATGACTAAATCATTGAATATCAATAGCTAAATCAATGACTAATAATTCAAGCTATTAATGACTAAGTGAAATACGACTAGCTATAAGATAGTGGAAATTAGCTACTATTAGTTGCCGACTCAAAAATAGTCATTTATAGCCTAATTTTAGTCATTTTTTAGTCATTAATTTCTCATTTTGTACTAGTGTTAGGCGAGACCGAGTCTTACTAGGATAGACTCGCAGTGTGGAGTCCATGCAGGGTTTTCTTCAATGGTTTCTAGCACCCTTCTATGAATTCAAGCACGTGCACATTGAAACCAATGAACATTAAAAACTCACATGAATAAATAAGGACATAAGTCTCTCAATGGTGCAAAAAGAATTATAATTTGTTTAAAAACTAAATATCTTACATGGAAATGAATTTTTCAGTCCCGTAGTGGTAATTTGCACAAACCATAGCCACCATTAAGGGTACAATGAGCTTCAAGGAAGCACTGTAAGAAGAAAGAACAAATGAGCAGTGTGAACACTGAAACAAAGAAATCACAATGAAGAAGAGTCAAATCCACACCAGAAAACTAGTAGTAAGACAAAGAACCGAATACTCTTTAATAACACTCATTTAAACAGTCAAGAACTGTGCTCACTCTATCAATTCCACTCTCACGGCACCAATGCATGGATGGTAGCACTTGCATAGTCAAGGTAGCAACAGGAGTGGAGTTTATAGAGCTAGAGTAATGGCAACGGAGAGTTCTCCCACATAACGAAAGGCAGTGGCCAAATGTACCTCTACACAAAATGGAAAGAAGACTAATCCAGAGTGAAAGGAGTGACAGTAAGGCCATGCAGCCATGATCCTGCGGCTCTTCACTCCATAGCATAGAAAACAAAGTGAGGTAAAAATGCAAAATTTTAGGGTTTAAAGTAGTTTATATATTGAACCACAAATTCAACAAAAACCTAATCATCAAGTATCGACCACGTGGCTCCAAATTTATTTGTGAAATGTGGATCTTGGTAATATAGTTCGAAACCTCCTTGGAGCTGCCTGCATACAATAGTATTTTATAACGAAACCTTGGGTTAAAAACCTTTGTCATAACTTCCAATACCATCACATTATAATGTGCATATTATAACCCTAACATAAGGATATATGGAGGTGCTAATTACACACACTATGGTTTAACTCGTGTCTTATAATCTTTGGAAATGGGTAAACCCTTGTGTAAAGAATTTTTCAATATTGGTTTGCATAACAATAACATTTTGTGAAAAATCATAGAACTGTAAAAAAAAGAACTCATAAGAGACTTAATCCTTTATGTATGTATGTTTGTAAACATAGAAATATGTATAGCTAGTTTTTGTTAGTCTAGGTATTAAACCTTAGATTTGTTTACCCTCTTGTGAAATGGAGATCATACAAGGGTTAACTTGGATAGTATTTATAGTAAATAACACTTTCATTCTTACACAGAAAGCAGTAATACTAAAGTTTAAAGATATAAAATTTGTATGATTACATTTCTAGTTAGTAAGTATTAGCACAGTTTTTAAATTGTCTTACGCACTAGGTTTTATTTCCATGTGTGAATATTAGTCATTTTACTTTTTGACTTACCTAGATTCTAGGTTTTCCTAAGTTCATTTAACTCATTTGATGTTGAAAAACAAATACTCTTGAATTACTTTGACATCAAATAAATAACCAAAGGAATCTGCTATACAGTTTACCTTTCACTAAAGTTACATACAGGAACTAAAGTGAAAATAGATTGACGAAAGTTAAATGAACAACTTATAGTTATAGCAAAATGGAAGAGCAACTATACTAGGTTTAGTTTACTAAAAATAATTATATTACTCAAAAATTATTTAGAACATAAATATACAAATCAATGATACCTCATTTATTGCTCAAAGCTGTAAAATAAATAAATTTACTAGCATTCTATTTTATGCTAGTTGAGATAATAATATCAATTTGGAAACTGATGACAAAACGTTTTACCTGTAAAAGACCTGTAAAAGAAGCATCGCTTTACTACATTAGCTAAAAAGATAAGTAAGCCTCGATCTCAACTAAAGTTCCTTCCTACTTTCATAAAATAGTAAAACAAACTTAGCACTAGTAATTAAACAGATGTTTCAATTCTTGTTATTCCAAATCATAACCTGCTAAATCAAATCCTTAATAATGATTTATGAAAACAAACAATTAAGTATGCAGAACTAGAATTTAAAAAAATAATTAATTCTAGTTTAAGCCTACTTAGGTTAACCGTTAACAGTTAAATGCTCCTTAGCAGTGATGATTGACAACATTTAATGTTATATGAAATTTTTTAAATTTTTACGAATTTTTGGAGTATTACATGTGGTATCAGAGCACACGTTCAGACACTAGGCCTGAATGAGGCTCAAACTACATAGATAAATATTAGATTTAACGCATGCATACTGATTATTGTTTTTTTTCTTTGAAATGTTATTTCCAGAAAAAATTTCTGAGTTAAACTGCAGGTATGGAAAGATTTGAGGAATATGCAGATGAAGAATCCCTGTTTAATGAAAAAAGTGATTTTAGAAGAGAACCAGTTCAGGAAGAAATAACTAATAAATCTTCTGAATTATTGCAAACGGTTAAAAAATTAAGAACTAAGATGGAAACAGTCAAAAAGAAAAATGAAATAATTTTGAGAGCTCAAGAGGAGCTAAATCAGATCTTGATGGAAAAATTTCAGAATGAAGAAAAAGATAAACGAACAGGATCTGAAGATATGTCCTACCAACACAAAAGAAAAAAGTCTAAACAGTCTAAAATTGAAAGTAGTTCATCCTCTAAGATTTATGGTGATCCACATAGGAATAATTATTAGTATACTAGTGATTATAGTAGCGAAGATAATCATCATGTAAGAAAAAGAAAAATTAAGCCTTATGAAGAAATTTCAGGAGAATTTAAGAAAATAAAACCACCAACTTTCAATGGTGAAACTAGGAAGGGAGAAGAGGCTGAATCAGGGCTGTCTGGGATGAAGAAATATTTTCAAATCTACAATTACTCTAATCAGCTAAAAGCAAGAATGGTCATTTACAACCTAACTGGGAAGGCAGATATTTGGTGGTTGGACCTAAAACGAGTAAAACGTATTAGGGAAAAGAACATTAATTGGAGTACCTTTAAGAAATATTTTAAAAAGAAATTCTTGTCAAAAAAATATTACGAAGAGCGAGCTAAGGAATTTTATGAACTAAAGCTGGGAAAAATGAACATGAAAGAATTAAACAATAATTTTTTAAGTCTACTACATTACGTACCTTACATCGTGGATGAGAAGCCTAAGGTATAGTGGTTTCTAAGCTGTTTACCTTTTCATATAAAGGACAGAACTGAATATGACAATCCAAAAACCTTAGAGGAGGCTATGTGAAAGGCGAATTTTTGCTATAAGCAAAATCACAAAAAGGAAAGTATGTCAAACTGGAAGGCTAAAAGATCTAATAATTTTGAACAGAAGAAGAAAGGTTTAGTAGCTAACCACTATTTTAGGAATAATAACACACGTAATTTTCCTAATAAAATTTCCAAGGGAATAAAGGCAATTCACAGTTAAATCCAAATGGCCCTAGAAATAAAGAACCTGTTAATAATCACAGTAATTACACCAAGAATAATATACGAAAAGAACCAGTAAAATTTTGAGAATGTAATGGTCCTCATTATGCATCAGTTTGCCCCAACCGAAATAATACTATCAGCAACATAAATACGATGCAAGAGGAGATGATTTTTGGTGATCTATCAAGGACAATGCCCAGGATCAGCGCAGCACTAGAAAACAGGCAGTCGGATTATCAAACTCCCATGGTGGAAGTGAAAGGTAAGTTGAATCAAACAAACATATTTTTATTAATTGACCTAGGGGCTAGCTTAAGTTATATTTCTCCTAATTTAGTATAAAAATGAAAGTTATCAGTAGATAAATTTGCAAATTCATGGTTAGTTCATCTAACTACTGGCGTAAAAAGAAAAGTGATTTGTTTTGTAAAGGATTGCATTGTAAAAATGGATTAGTTTGAAACCTATGTGAAGCTTAATGTACTTCCTTTAGGTTCTTATGATATGTTAATTGTTATGGACTGGTTAGAACAACATAGAGTAGTTCTGAACTTTTTCGATAAAACTTTTACTTGCATAAATAATGAAGGAGAAACAGTTAACGTAAGAGGAATCCTTAAGAAAAAATCTATCAGAAAAATCTCTACTTTGAAATTATAAAGAGAAGTTCAGAAGGGTTGTAAATCCTTTGTTGTAACTGTAATTAAAAAAGAACATACTAATAACGAAGATAAGCTAATACTGGAATATATTCCAATTCATATGTATTTATGGAAGAGATTCTGGGACTGCCTCCAAAGAGGGAGTTAGACTTCACTATTGAGTTGGTACCTGGTGCAATGCCTAACTCGAAAGCCCCTTATCAAATGAATATATTGGAATTAAATGAATTAAAATCACAGTTAAAAGAACTTATTGATAAAAATTATATCAGACCCAGTGTGTCTCCTTGGGGAGCACCTGTTATTTTCATTAAAAAGAAGGATAGTACTCTACATTTATGTATAGATTACTGTCAACTTAATAAAATGACCATTTTAAACAGATATCCATTTTTCCGCATGGATGATCTATTTGATCAACTACGTGGAGCAACTGTATTTTCTAAGATTGGTTTATGATGTGGTTATCATTAGGTCCGAATCAAAGATGAAGACATCTTTAAAACAACTTTTAGGACTAGATATGGTCACTATGAGTTTGTTGTTATGCCATTTAGGCTTACTAATGCCCCGACTATCTTCATGTGCCTAATGAATAATGTATTGCATAAGTACCTTGCTAAATTCATGGTAGTATTCATTAACGACATTCTAATTTATTCTAAATCCAAAGAAGAACATGAATAGCACTTAAAAATTGTTTTACAAGAATTGCAAGAACAATGACTTTATGCAAAATTTAGTAAGTGTGATTTCTTTAAGGATAAAATATAGTACTTGGGTCATATAGTAACTAAAGAAGGGTTCTCAGTTGATCTAGAAAAGATAAAAGCAATCAAATAATGGCCAGTCCCAAAGGGCATAACTGACGTACGGTCATTCATGGGAATTACTAGCTATTATCAAAGATTCATTGAGGGGTTTTCAAGAATTGAAAATCCCATAACTCTTTTACAGAAGAAAGGGAAGAAACTCGAGTCGAGTCAAAAGTGTGAAGATAGTTTTAAAAAGTTAAAAACATTATTAACTACTGCACCAATCTTAATAATGGTTGATCCTAATAAATATTTTATAGTATGTACTGATGCATGCAACGAAGGTCTAGGTGGAGTTTTAACTCAAGAAGGACATGTCATTGCATATGAGTCTAGGAAGCTTAAGACTCATGAGAAGAACTATGCAACCTACAAATTAGAGTTAGCTTCCATCATACATGCCTTGAAGATGTGGTGCCATCACTTAATCAAAAGAAAGTTTATATTAATGATAGATAATGAAGGATTAAAATATTTATTGGATCAACCTAACTTAAATGCAAGGCGAGCTAGGTGGCTAGCTTTCCTTAGCGAGTAGGATTTTGAAATCCAACATATTAAGGGAAAAGAAAATAAGGTTGCTGATGCACTAAGCAGAAATGCAAAACTAAATTTTGTAGCAATCAACACTTATAAAACAGGTTTAGAAGAATAGCTAGAGGAAGGAGTGAGATTGGATGAAAACTACCAGAAATTACATGAAAAAGTAACATAAAATTTAACTGAAAGTTTAAGTATAGGGTATAGCATAAAAAAAAGATTATTACTATATAAAGATAGGCTGTATATACCTAGTGTACCCAAGATTAAGTTACTAATTTTAAATGAATTTCATAAGACTCAATAGGACATTTTGGTTATCAAAAGACTATAACCATGTTAAGGAAGGATTATTGTTGTCCAAACATGAAGAATGAATTGGAAAAATACATTGACAAGTGTTTTGAATGTCAACAAGTTAAGATTGAACACCAGCATCCAGTCAGATTACTTCGGCCATTACCTATTGCTATCTGGAAGTGGGAAATAATCCGTCTTGATTTTATTATAGGTCCACCTAGAAATCAAAATCTGAATGACTCAATAATGGTAGTCATCGATAAAATTAGTAAAGAAGCTCATTTTATACCTGTAAAAACCACTTACAAGGCTACTAATATTGCTGATATATTCATGAAGAAAATATTTCGTTTACATGGAATACCAAAAGTAATAATTTTTGACAGAGACCCTAATTTTACGGGCAATTTCTGGAAGTCTTTGTTTAAAGGACTAAATACTACTTTAAATTTCAATACCTCTTTTCATCCCCAAATGGATAGACAAACTGAAAGATTGAATCAAGTGTTAGAAGATATGCTCAGAATGTATGTTAAGGAACAACTAGGTAAATGGGAAGATTACTTACACCTAGTAGAGTTTTCTTACAACAATCACTACCAAGCTTCAACAAGATACAGTCCATTTGAATTTTTTTACGGCAGGAAGTGCAATACCCCCATCTCATGGAGTAAGCCAGTTGACAGGTTAGTATTAGGACTTGAAATACTAAAATAGATGGAGTTAATTGTAAAACATGTTCAACATAACTTGAAAGTTGCGCAAGACAAATAGAAAAGTCAAGCAGATCTTAAAAGAACTAAAAAAGAATTCTAGGTAGGTGAACATGTCTTTATTAAGGTAAGGCCTAAAAAGAGTTCCTTGAGATTAGGAAGTTGTGCTAAGTTAGTACCCCGATATTGTGCACCATTTGAGATACTGTCCAAAATAGGACATGTGGCATATCAATTTGCTTTACTACCAAATTTGAAGGTTCATAATTTTTTTCATATTTTTGTCTTAAAAAAAATATGTACATGATGCTACTCATGTTATAAACTGGAATGATGTGCAGGTGGAACCTGAAGGACATTTTCTGGTGGAACCGGATTATCCTCGAAAGGAGGGAGATATTGCTTTGGAATCACACCATTGGTCAGGTGAAGGTGCAATGGAAGCACCTTAGTCCAAAAGAGGCCATTTGGGAATTGGAGAGTCATATGGGGGTTGCATGTCCAATTCTTTTATAGGGAAATTCTAAAGATGAAGAATAAATAATATCGAGGACAATGTTATAATTTAAGGGGGTGTGTATGTCACATGTCCCAAATTGTAAAACATTTTATGTTTAAGAAACATTATGTTATATTTTATTATAAAGTTTGTAATTAATGACCAAGTGGGGTCAAGGATAATTGAATGTAATTGCTGAATATTTTATTAATTNAATGAGTATTTTACTAGTCACTTCATGGATTAGGCTGGGTTGAGAGCAGATTGACACTTGGCGACATCCTCAAAACTACTTCTAGCTATTGTAGGAGGCAAATTTCTTATTTTTGTGGTCATCTTCCACAAGAAAGTAGAACAAGAGAAGGTGGATCAATAAGTTAAAACTGATGCAAAATACCTAGGCATGCTAATAAAACTTCCCATTGAAGACAACTAAGGCTGCTCATTCTTGGCTTGTGAACATTCTGAGTGAATTAAGTGCACACGAAAATTCAATGGAGGGGACTAGCTGAAGTTTGTTTTGAGTGGAAAGTGCTGAAGACCTGCACTAGTGCAGCTATTCTAAGATGAGTTCATACTCCTGCATGCAGAACAGATTCACTGTTGAATACTCACTAGAGTTGCAAAGGATTACTAGACTACATCTCTCGCCTAGTACTTCTACCAAGTGGACAAGGAAACAAGCTCGGGGGTCCTGATATTTTCAGTTCATCTTATGATCAGGATTTGGTTGGGAGGAACAGGTTCCTTAAGCTATTGTCACCTCTTCTACATTTCCAATTTCTACATGATTTATCAAGATTTCTAAGTATTTATTGTTATCTATAAGGATTGAGTTTAAGCAATAATATCTTATGCTTCGATTCTGTTGTTATTAGGGTTATAGTTAATTAAATACTTTTACTGTGAAGAGATAGTTAAATGTTGGATTAGATAGATTAGGGTAAATGATTAGAAGAATTTCCAGTTTTACTCAATGATTAAAAGAATACCTAACTGTATTTTTCCACACCATTTTAAAGGTAGTACTCTAGTACAGTAGGTTATATTAAATTCAGATAAAGAATCGAATGAAGTATGCATGAATGTGTTTTATTACCTTCTACAGGTTTCATAAGAGTTATTGATATGTATGTTTTTTCTTTTTATTTTAGATGTTTTTACTTAGACAGAGTACTCTGAATAACATAAACAAATATGTCTCTAGGAAAGATGAAAATACATATATTTATAGTCTGTATATTTACTTATACATTAGATAGAATATATACTATAAGCCTATTATCATAGTAACCCAAAAGGCATCATAAAAACATAAAAATAAATAAGCAAGGTTAACTTAAAGAAACATTAAATAAGGCTAGAAGTTTACTAAGTTATTTTTCATCATTAAACTAAGTAAAATGAAACTAGAATAATATTATAATCAATACTAACTATGTATTAATCTAAGTGTAATTAGGGTTTTATAAATAAAACTGATTTTGAAGAAAAACTATCAAATATGACTATCTTTACTTTCTTATTTACTAGAAGCAAAATTATCCAAATCCACATATAAAATAATTAAAGTGTACATACTTCATTTGTATAGCTACAAGTATATAATAAATGAATATATAAAATTATATACATTATCCACAAGCAAGAGTATAAACACTTAGGATAAATATAAACTAAAAGAAAATAGGTAAAAGTCCTTTCAAAATATTTTAATCGAGAATTTACAACAAAGACTCAAAAGGTATTATTTAACTTTTATTCTATCTATTTGTTGAATAATTACTTACTGACAGTAAAAACCCAGTTCTGTCATAGAAATCAACTGGATGAACTTTTTATTTATCTTATAATCAAAGTTAAACAACTATGAACAGAAACATAATAAACTTCTTAAACATATTCTTTAACTATCTACTCATCAAAAAAAATATCAACTTACAGTAACAAAAACTCTATTTAGGATAATTTAAACAGAATTGAAGAAAAACCAGAACTGATAAGAATCTTACAGCTGCCATCATCTTCTTAAAACCACAATATATTTATATTATCAAAATATAAGTACAAAACAATAAGCTTGGAGTTAATTTAAAATAGAAATAGCATCTAAATCGTAACACTTACTGAAACTATATCAGTTACAGCCTAATGACTTGTTCACAACAAAGTCATGGCTTAAAATCTTGTATAAAAATAACTTTACTGAAATCAAAAACTACGATTGAGAAGGCCCGTATTTTTCTCAAGTCTCACCCATGAAAGCCCTAAGTTTCCAACACAAAACAGTCTAGGGCTTTAAGAATACTTCATATTAAATACATCAAAGGATCAGCCACATGACCATCCAAACAAACAAACCACAATGTATCCACAACCAAGCAGTAGTCCAAAAACCAAGCAGAAAGCACCTACTAAAAGCACCTTACACCAGTGCAGGAGAAACCTCGGGCGAGACCGAGGCTTACCAGGGTAGAATCGCAACGTGGAGTCCATGCAGGGTTTTCTTCAATGGTTTCCAGTACCCTTCTATGAATTCAAGCACCTGCACATTGAAACCAATGAACATTAAAAAATCACATGAATAACTAAGGATATAAGTCTCTGAATGGTGCAAAAAGAATTATAATTTGTTTAAAAACTGAATATCTTACTTGGAAATGGATTTTTTGGTCCCGTAGTGGTAATTTGCACAAACCCTAGCCACCATTAAGGGTACAACAAGTTTCAAGGAATAACTGTCAGAAGAAAGCATAAACGCGCAGTGTGCAAGCCGAAACAAAGAAATCATGATGAAGCAGAGTCAAAGACACACCATAAAACTAGCAGTAAGACAAAGAACCCGATACTCTTTAATAACACTCATTTAAACAGTCAAGAACCATGCTCACTCTATCAAGTCCACTCTCACCGCACCAGTGTATGGATGGTAGCACTTGCAGAGTCAAGGTAACGACATGATCGTATTTTACAAAGCTAGGGTAATGGCGACAGAGAGTTCTCCCACATAACAAATGGCAGTGGACAAATGTACCTCTACATAGAAGAAAAAGGCAATGGCAAGAAGGCTTATCCAGAGTCAAAGGAGTGACAATAAGGCCATGTGGCCATGAGCCTGTGGCTCTTCACTCCATAGCATAGAAAACAAAGTGAGGGAAAAATGTGAATTTTTAGGGTTTAAGGTAGTTTATATATTGAACCACAAAGTCAACAAAAACCTAATCATCATGCATCGACCACATGGCTCCAAATTTATTTGTGAAATGTGGGTCTTGGTAATATAGTTTGAAACCTCCTTGGAGCTGCCTGCATACAATAGTATTTTATAACGAAACCTTGGGTTAAAAACCTTTGTCATAACTTCCAATACCATCACATTATAATGTGCATATTATAACCCTAATATAATGATGTATGGAGGTGCCAATTACACACACTAGGGTTTAACTCGTGGCTTATAATCTTTGGAAATCGGTAAACCCTTGGGTAAAAAATTCTTCAATATTGGTTTCAATAACATTTTGTGAAAATTCATAGAATTGTAAAAAAAGGAACCCATAAGAGACTTAATCCTTTATGTATATAAGTTTGTAAACATAGGAAGATGTATAGCTAGTTTTGTTAGGCTAGGTATTAAAACTTAGATTTGTTTACCTTCTTGTGAAATGGATATCATACAAGGGTTAACTTGGATACTATTTATAGTAAATAACCCTTTTATTCTTACACAGAAAGCAGTAATACTAAAGTTTAAAGATATAACATGTGTATGACTACATTTCTAGTTAGTAAGTATTAGCATATTTGGTAAATTTTCGTAGGCACTAGGTTTTATTTTCAAGTGTGAATATTAGTCATTTTACTTTATGAATTACCTAGATTCTAGGTTTTCCTAAGTTCATTTAACTGGTTTGATGTTGAAAAAAATATACTCTTGAATTGCTTTGACATCAAGTAAATAACCAAAGGAATTTGCTATACAATTTACCTTTCACTAGAGTTACATATAGGAACTAAACTGAAAATAGATTGATGAAAGTTAAATGAACAAGTTATAGTTATAATGAAATGGAAGAGCAACTGGACTAGGTTCAGTTTACTAAAAATACTTATATTACCAGAAATTATTTAGAACATAAATCTATAGATCATCGATACCTCATTTATTGCTCAAAGTTTAAAATAAATAAATTTACTAGCATTATATTTTATGCTAGTTGAGATAATAATCTCGATCTAGAAAATCATGACAAAAGGTTTTACCTGTAAAAGACTTGTAAAAGAAGCATCACTTCACTGCATTAGCTAAAAAGCTAAGTAAGCCTCGATCTCAACTGAAGTTCCTTCCCACTTTCATAAAACAGTAAAACAGACTTAGCACTAGTAATTAAACAGATGTTTCAATTCCTGTTGTTCCAAATCGTAACCTACTAAATCAAATTCTTAATAATGATTTATGAAAAAAAAAATTAAGTATGTGGAACTAGAATTTAACAAAAGAATTAATTCTAGTTTAAGCCTATTTAGGTTAAGCGTTAACAGTTAAATGCTCCTTAGTAGTGACGATTTCAAACATTTATATGAAAATTTTTAAATTTTTACGAATTTTTGGAGTATTACTAATGGATCCATATTGGTTACATCGAGTCTGGAGATTGAATTTAGATGACAATGTCATGAGGTGATGGACACCGGCCTCAACAGGTGGGCTGCAACAGGAGCTACGGGAGCAGGTGGGGACAAGGGTTGGGTTACAAACATTCCTTGTTGTGGTAGGGGGTTTTGGAGCACCATAGGCAGAGGACTCGGTGGCTCTGGGTTTAGCGGAGATGGAGCATCTCCATTTTGATCACGTTGATTGTCGTTTTGGAGAAGTTATTGGAATCAAGCTATGTGAGGACACTGATGAGTGTAATGGTCATAGGTGTTGCAGATAGAACACGGATGATTGGTCTATAACTGTGGGTTTTTTCCAGGTTGATTAGGATGCTGGGGATTCTATGTAGGAGGTTCAGCACCATTGTTGTTTGGAGGGTTGGCCTGTTGTTCGCTAGCTTGAGGCTAGTTGTTGCCCTGATTCCCACCTCTCATGTTCTTTCCTCTCCCTTGTTGTTTATTGTAGGTGGGTTAGTTAGGGATATTTTGTAGAGCATAAACATATCTCGTAGAAACTGGAGGAGTTGGGGTCGGAGCCGGAGCTGAAGTGGGTTGCACAGGTGGTGCATAATACACCAGAGAAGCTGGTGTTATAGCTGATTTTACCACACCAAGTGAATCACCCTTGTATGGCCTTCCCATGTACCTCTACAAACTCCTTAGACCCCTTGTACCATTTTTTTCCTTTGATGTTTCCTAGACCATCCCTAAAAACATGTGAAAATTGCTATACACGACTTTTAAACCCCTTATCGCGTATATATGTGGGTTTGACCTCTAAAACCATGTACATCGGGATGTGTACAAAATTCCAAATCCTTTTGGAGTTTTCCTTGACATGGATCCGACTCACTTGTCTCCTGGCCTTCCATATGCCTTGAGATCGCTCGGATTCGACCTTTCATTACCCCATTGAAAAGCTATATAAGGAACCCTTTGGATACATTGAAGGCATAAGAGAATTGAGAGCAAAGAAACTATAGTCCATTGTTGTTGAAACTTGTGCTTCAGTCTGCATCCCTTTGTCCCTTGGAGCACTTTGGTGTTCTTCCCAAGATTTCCTTTTACTTGTGAGCTTGCTATCGAGAGATGGAGGATTGAGGTGGTGGAGGCCCAAGTGGGGGATTTATTTTCTCTGATTCGCACACGTGCCGACAGAGGTTGTATTCATTGTAATATATGATTTTATATTAATAGAAATATATTTTCCTGTCCAATAATGTATGTTTGAATGAATATTTTATCCATGGATGATTTCAAATGCTTATACGTTGTCAATTATATATGCTAGAGTATATCTAACACCAATATATATAGTATGCTTGTCTTGTTTACTTGTTGTTGAGGAAGTGATGCATCAATTCAAGCTGAAGTTGGAAAGCTCAATGGGGATCTACTTGAACCGTCCAAAATAAGGTACGAGGTTTGATCCTTTAGTGTTAGATATTTGATTTCTCTTGCATATTGGAAACGATTGATTTATGGAGTCAAGTTGTATGTTGTGGGACCCCAAGCCATAGGAATTTCTCTCTTTAACAGAATTGGAAACTCCACTAGGGAGTTCCTAGTAGTTTTCCTTTGGGGCTTTCTATCGGCATTTAATGACTTTAAGTTGCTCTTTTTTCTTCTTTTATGTGTTGGGTCTAGGGGCATGTTAGCCTGGTAGTGTCTGATTGGTGTGAAGTTGGTCTCATCTTGTCTATTTTCCTTTATTTTTATGCACTTTTCTTCCTGTACATGATTTTTTAACTCACAGTCACGTATATACGCGAGTTTCACTGCTATATCCACGTACACATGCGGGTTTATTGCGAACAGTCGCGTATGCCCTTAGTTTTTCCTTCTAGAGGAAGATTGATTGTTGCTGGGTGAATTTCGATGATTGTTGAGTCTCCTTTGATACTGCTAGAGTCTCGATTGATTGTTTCTGAAGAATGTTCTTGTCATTGCATTTTTTATTTTTTGTTTTGGGATTAGTGCATTAGATTTATTTTACCTTAGTACTTTGCTTGAGTGCTGCTTTATTGTGCTTGCAGAGTGTGGGGGTTGGAGAATCATTATTTTTCTTTAGTATCTCATTTTTATTTCAAAAAATTCAAAAATATTTGATTATCAGTATGCATTGCATCTTGCATTTTGCATAGTACTTGCATTAGATTTGCTTTGAAGTATTAGTTAAGATTTCATATAGGAAACCTTGCATTTATCATTTGAAGAAAATTGTGCATTTCACATAGTAGCATACCCTGTTTTTCATGGACACAATGCATTTGCATTGATTGTTAGTTGTGCATTTTGCTTCATGTTGTGCCATAACACCATTGGTTGCACGGTCATCTACCTTTTTTGAGTAATAAAGCCAATTAAAATCAATGCTTAAATAAAATGAGCTACACTATTTTATTTGATAGGGTTCACCAACAAGATTAGGTTTTAGGGTCTTGGAATAGTTCATTGTGAGTAAATTCTCCAAGGCCACTAAACAACAACATGTATGTGTCTGTCCAGGTGAGAGTGTGAAATTCCTTGCTATAATTGGTGTTTCTCAGGATCCTCCTCTCAAAAGGGAGTTAAGCATGAGGCAGTGTGAGCGGTTATTGATTGGGATGACCACTAGTCATAATTGAGTAGCATCGGAGATGTTTCCAGGATTGTATTGGTATCTGGGGGCTCTTTTGAGAGTTTCAGGCTTTGATACCCTGCCCATACGGTTAATCTTGCCTGCGAATGTCTGCCTGAGCATTAATTATATTAAGGTGACCTTAGTTTCCTTACCTAGGATATCAAGGGGGTACTCTGTAGGGGTTATTCTGTGGGTGTCCTAGCCAGGTTGGGGTCGGACAGCACAGTCTCTTTATGCATTAAAGTTGCAGGCCACAATAATTGGTTACGTACCCCCGCTTGTTGTGTATGCAAGTCTCAAGCCTCTCCTAGGTGAGACATACCTGCTTCATTCGAGAGCTCACTTATCCTACCCTTGATTGGTTGTGTTTGGATATAGATTATTGGTGTATACTCTATGCACGTTAGCTTGCCTAGGGTTTGCATATAGAGAGTCTTTTTACATTTTTTGAGTCATTATGGATTTGGGTGCAGCTCCTCACCGTTCTCATCATTTAGCAGGACTTTCGCCTTCTACATATCCTCCTCCTTTGGGAGAGAGAGATAGACAGTCTAGGTGGACTACTTCACACATTGATTCACACATGATAGGAGACCATGAAGAAGGTATTCCTGAACCACCCTCTCCCATTCAAGTTGAAGATGGGGAGTTTACTCCTACATATGATCCTTCACCTGATATGACTGAGTTAGGTCCTGTAATTTCTGAGATAGGTACTTTTCATGATAGACCTACTTACTCTAGTGTTGATCCCCCATTGATGCATCGCCAGTATGTCATGCCGAAAGATGAGACTTATTATGAACCCGCAAGCAGTAGTTATGGTAGTTATGGTATGTCTGGTATGCCCACACATGATTTGGAATTTCATGTTGAGTCAGATTTTAAGCCTAACACTACACGTAGGGGCACTCATATTCCTTACCATGTGGAGAGGTTTGGGAGCACAAGTCACATTGCACCTTCCATCCCGGCGGTGGAAGCTACATCACATATTCCTCCTAGACCTAGGGTTAGTGATCTTATTAGGATACCAGATCTAAGACAAGTGACTATAGGGAACACCACGTACATAGTTTCACAGATCCCTTCATCCTCAATTCCTTGTTCTTTGAATGTTCACCCTCAACCTCATTCACATGGTCCTTCATGCCGGAATGTTGCTACGAGTCATGTCCTTACTGTTGTTACTTGACCAGTTGTATCTCAGGTTCAAGTACCGCCCGTTGTTTTAGGCGGTCGTGTTCATACTTCTAAAGGTCATGTTACTACTTCCGAAGCATATATTCCTACTTCTAGAATGTATATTCCTACTTCCAGAGCATATAATCCTACTTAAGGAGTGTCTCATGGGACATCTCATGTGATGACTTATGGACCTTATTATGGGATGTAGTATGGAAAAATTTATTCACCTTATGGGTATGGGTATCAAGAACACACTTACTCTCCAAGTTACAGCTTTGTAGCCCTGAATAGTCAAGGTACACCACATTATGGTGCTTCCATGCCACCCTACATGGGTCAAATGAGAGGAGGGCACTATGGTCAAGGCCATGGTGGTTATGGTAATCAGATCTATGTGAATCAAAACTATCAGGGAGCGGTGCACCGACCTACTCATCCTAGGCTCCCTTTCCTCGCAATGCTAAATCTTCCTGACTTGTCGAGATTGATGAATGATCCTGTATCTCATGACCCAGCTTGGCCGGCTGTCCCTACTAAGCTTCCCTTGAACATACCCAAACTCGAGGACAAATTGGGAGAGGATCTGAGCAAACATGTTACTAGCTTTCACCTATGGTGCTCTTCAAATTCCTTACACCAATATTTGATCCATTTAAGGCTGTTTCAATGCACCTTTACAGGGCCTGCTGCCAAATGGTATATAGAGTTACCTAGGGGGGCATTCACTTTGTTTGATGACCTAGCGATGAATTTTCTTAAACACTTCTAGCTACCAGTGCATTATGACGTTGGTACAGAACTCTTGTTGACATTTCAACAGGATAAAGCCACGCATTGCTCGGACCATATCCAAGAGTGGCATAGACGGAAGAAGGAAGAGGTTGATTAAAGCCTTTATACCATTGGAATTCCTCCTCAAATGGTTCCTTAAGTCGTTATTGCCCTATATAGCGAAGGATATTTCTACATCCGGAGTGCAAAATGAAGAACAAGCCATTTATAGGACACATGAACGGGATTTTATTTATGCTCAATCTGATTTGTTATATGAGATCATTCTCAATGCTCCGCATTCTAGTTTCGACCCCAAAGTTAAACCTGGACCACATGTCGATGGCGTTGTTGGTTTTGCGAGTGCTAAACCTATGGATTTGGTTGTGAAATAGGTCATTCAATTATCAATCAACCAATCTACTTCAGGACAAGCCACGGCTTTGTCTCAACCCACCCAAACGACGAGTGTGCTTAGGGTGTAATCGTCGGACCAGAAGGGTAGCCAGCAACCGGGAAGAAATAAAAATAAGGGTAAGAACAATTGTAATGGTGGGAATAGGAATGAAAATGATAATACTAATGACAAGAATGCCCAAAATGCTGGGGAGGACAAGCAATATAAATGTAAGGACGATCACCTCACTTACTTGTGCCCTCGTATTGATGAAGCCTCGAGATTCTTAGCATAGGGCCCAGCTGTGCTGACTAACCCTTTACCTCATAGTCAAAACATGAACTCAAGGACCCATGTTCAATTTGGTGGTGATCAAGATCCGCTGGAGGGTAGTGGTCATGGTTGCATTAACATGGTGTGTGCTACGAAGGTTGTGACCCATGTGAAGGACTATGGTTCATCACAACCCAACCTAGGAAAGGAACCTGATCCACCAGGGACTCCTCTGCATATTGAAAAAACTGTGGATAAACTTGAAGTTGCACCTCGCATTCCTAAGGGAGTCCTTAAGCATTCAGGGCACAATCCTAATGCCCAAGCTGCCCAAAACTATTCTGTTGTCAAGGATTTGGGCCACACTACTTGTACGATGTCTGCACTAGAAGTACTTCAGAGTTGTCCTTCACAAAGGAAGGATTTTCTTTCTACCCTTGGTGTGAATGATGATAGTTATTCCTCCATGATTAAATTTGAAACCATAGGACTTCAGCCTCGCTTGCCTTACTATGAGTCTCTTTTGATTCATGTAGAATGTCTTAACATGACCGTCAAGCACATTGTGATTGGCAAAGGCGCTGCTACTTCTATGATGTATTTATCATGTTGGAAGGGTTTAGGTTCCCCTGAGTTTTCTAAATCCGCTACCATGTTGACTTCGTTTGATGGGAGATTGTTTAGGCCACATAGGATCCTTCCTTCACTTAAGGTCTATTTGGGAGGGAAGACCGTCGCGATAGAGGTTGAGGTGGTTGATGCATCCCTTGACTACAATCTCTTGCTGGGTAGGAAATGGATGTACAGTATGCAAGCCATATATTCTTCACTATTTTGCGTTGTATGATTTCCATTTAATGGGAAGATAGTTATGATTGATCAAATGTTATTTAAGAATCCATTACATTAGAGGAAATTTCAAATCAAAATGGGCCTCCTAAAATGAACCAATAAAATAATAGTTAAAATAATAAAATAATATTTATTAATTTTGGAGGAAGAAAAGAAAAAAACTACTTTTTTGTTTGTATTTTTGACATATCTCATTGTGTTTTTACTCAAAGTTCGATCGGGAGAGCTCGTTGGATGCCGAATTTAATTCCGCATCCAACGAGCTCTCCCGATCGAAATTTGAGTAAAAACACAGGGAGATATGTCAAAAATACAAACAAAAAAAGTAGTTTTTTTTATGATACCTATCCCCAAATTTATATTAAAAAAGTGTTTAAGACCTATACGGTATTTCAAATTTAAAGCAATTTCATTGGCTAACACATGATGACATGGAATTTGAATAAAAGTTAAAAGGCCCATTTTGAGTTGAAATTTCCTCTAATGAGTTACCACATCTTTAAGAACTTCGATCCTGATTGTATAGCACTCTCAGCTGGCAACTGGGAGTGTGGGTGTGGGCATGTATCCATCCCTTATGGGAAGCTTTAGTTTCCCTGCACCTGTCCTTATGATAAAGTCTAGTTCCAGTGAGGCTTCGACATCTGTGAGATCGGTGTCTTTTCACATGAGTCATATAGAAGATCCTTGGATTCTTCCTACACTGAATACTTCGAGTGAGCCCATCGTGACAGACATGCCATTGCCTGCAACTATGGTAGCTTATCAAGCTAATATTGGGTGTGTTGTAGATCCTAGTCCTTCCTCTTCACAGATGAAGGAGGAGGACCCATATGTGCTACTTGCATGGGCAGTTCAGTCTTCTAATGTGCATGACTACCTTGATAATGTTTTTCCTTCAGACAAAGTGATTATTGAGGCCATGTCAGGGGTTGAGCCACCTTGGGAAGAGTTGCATCATAGATCTTATTTTCTTTCCGAGCTTGACCACTTGGAGCGTGAGGATTTTAGGGAGGTTCTTAATGAGATAATTGGTAGTCCCATGGTTCCATTAAGCTCTCCTGGTCTGATGGCTAATGGGAACATGGTGAATATATCTCCTACCATTCATATCAATATCTCTCATGATCCTGGCAGGATAGAGAATGTCTATATTAGGGCAGAATGTTCCCATGCTGAGATTCAAGAATACACCGAGATGTTTAAAGAATTTTGTGATATCTTTGCTTGGTCTTACGACGAAATTCTAGGTATCGACCCTCACATTGTTGAACATGAGATTAAAACTTATCACAATGCTAAGCCTGTTCAACAACGCTTGTATGCAATGAATCCTAAGAAAGCACCCATGATTAAGGAAGATATAGAGAAACTGTTGAAAGCTGGTTTTATCT
This sequence comes from Pseudotsuga menziesii, assembly GCA_001517045.1. Taxonomy (NCBI): domain Eukaryota; kingdom Viridiplantae; phylum Streptophyta; class Pinopsida; order Pinales; family Pinaceae; genus Pseudotsuga; species Pseudotsuga menziesii. Next base: position 274,438 of record LPNX010507722.1, read on the forward strand.
ATCCCATTCCCTTGACGGAGTGGGTTTCAAACCCCTTTTTGGTTGATAAGAAGCAGGGAGCGATCCACATATGTACTAATTTTCGTGACTTGAATCGTCCCTGTCCTAAAGATAATTTCCCCACACCATTTATAGATCAAATCTTGGATGAATGTGCAGTAGCGAGGTATTTTATTTTATGGACGGATTTTTTGGATACAATCAGATACAAATTAAACCCGGCGACCAACATAAGACTGCATTTATTTGTCCTTGGGGAACCTTTGCATATTGGAAAATGCCTTTGGCCTTAATAACATCGGAGCTACTTTTCAACGGGATATGACCTTGATCTTTCATGATCTCAAATTGATTATCAAAGTGTTTTTGGATGACCTTGCTGCTCATTCTTGTATGAGAATGCGTCATTCCTATGATTTGAGATTAGTATTTGAAAGGTGTCACCATTATTTGGTCAAGTTAAATCCTCACAAGTGCATCTTTTGTGTGAAGTCTGGTCGCTTATTAGGATTCATTGTTTCCAAAGAGGGTATAAGAGTCAACCCTTTGAAGGTTGAGGCAACACTTCAGTTGTCTCCCCCGAAAAACATTAGACATCTTCAATGTTTGCAAGGCATGGCAAACTTCTTACAGATATTCATTGTCAAGTTTTCCAAATATGACTAGAGGCTTTATCCGTATTTTGAAGAAGGACACCACCTTTTGTTGGGATGAGCGAGCCCAAGAGTCCTTTGATTCACTCAAGCAAGCCCTAGCATCGGCCCCGGTGATTAGTCCCCCATACTATAGCCGTGATTTTCTACTTTATGTGGCCGCGTCCATGGAGATGATTGGTATGGTTTTGGTTCAAGAGGATGAGGAGCTCCAAAAGCATGTCATATACTATCTGAGCCGAAATCTTATTGATACAGAGATCCATTATTCCCATGTTGAGAAGCTTGCCTTAGCTACCGTACATGCAGTTCAATAGTTGAAACATTATATTCTCCTTCGCTAGACCTTGGTTGTATCCCATGTCCATCCATTTCAATTCATCCTCACTTGAAGGATGATTATGGGAAAGTGTAATAAATGGATCGTCATCTTGCAAGAATTTGATCTCGAGTTTGTTTCAGCAAAATCAAAGAAATCGTTAATTTTTGCGGAGCTTATATCGGATTTCCCAAGCGAAGCCAAGGAGTTGGTTTGTGAAGATATGTTTATCGATAAGAACATATTCTTAATCTCAACTTTAGACCCATGGTATGGGGATATTATTATATATTTACAAACATTGAAGGTCCCTACTCACCTCTCACAGGATGAATGATGACGATTACGTCACGTATCCAAGAATTACCTCATAGTGGATAACACTTTGTACTGCCATGGGGTAGATTCAAATTTACATTGTTGTTTAAATCATGAGGAGGCTGAGCTTGTGCTGAATGATTTCCACGGAGGGGCGTGTGGTGGTCATTTAGCTGGTATTTCTACAGCCCAAAAAATATTGAGAGCAAGTTATTTCTAGCCATCGATCTTTAAATATTGTGTAGACGCGGTCAAGAAGTGCAACCCTTGCCAAGTGTTCGCACAGAATATGCACTCATGACCTACCTTGTTACATCCCATCATCACCACCGGTCCCTTAACTAAGTGGGGGCTTGATTTTATGGATTGCAACCCAGCTTTAGCTAGGGGGCATCATCATATCATAGTGGTTGTTGACTACTTCATGAAATGGGCTGAGGCTATGCCTACAGTTAAATCTGGAGGTAAGACAACCACACACTTCGTGTTCAACTAGATTATTACTCGAGTTCAGTATTCCGAAAGAGATTGTCACTGACCATGGCTCGCACTTTTAGAATCGTATGATGGAAGAGTTGGCATCAAAGTTAGGGTATAAGCAAGAGCATTCCTCCTCTTACTACCCTCAAGCGAATGGATAGGTAGAAGCAGTGAACAAATCACTCAAATCCATTCTCCAACGAACCATCACACAAAGCAAGACGAATTGGCACATCATGTTATATCCTACTTTGTGGGCTTATAGAACTGCTGTTAAGACTGCCACGGGTTTTTCTCCATATCAACTTGTACATGGAGTGGAGTTGGTATTTCTGGTTGAGTGCGAGATTCCTTCATTGAAGCTAGCCATAGAGCTCTTACCAGACACTTCCCCATTGGAGGAGCATTTGGTCCACCTAGAGCAACTTGATGAGCAGCGCTGAGATGCCTTGGTGGCTCTAGAAGTAAATAAGCATCACGTTAAGGTCCAATATGATAATCATGCCTGTCTAAGGAGGTTTAATGAGGGAGACTTGGTCCTTTTGTGGGATAAACTGAAAGAACCCTTGGGGGCAAGAAAGTTTAACCCCATGTGGCATGGTCCTTATGTCATTAAACGTGTGTTAGAGAAGGGCACTTATGAGTTAGTGGATTATGAGGGAATGGCCTTGGCAGAGCCTAGAATTGGGCTCTATCTCAAAAAGTACTATGCATGATTTTCAGCCAAGGCTGGTTATTGTATATTATTGTACATTTTTGCATAGGTAGGTCTTTTTCTTATGGCGATCGAGTTTTTGATTAGTTTTCGTTTCTTTTGGAAGATGTCAATGGAATCTTCCACCTTCATAGGATTCACAAATGGTGCGATCCGTCACACTCAACACTCAGCCTCTGCTGCTTGGGTGATTTATACTCCTATGGGTCAAGTATTGTCTTCAGGAGGCGTATGTTTATGGCCATATTCAAACAATGTTGTTGAGTATAGTGTTGTTATTGAACTTCTACAGGATGCCATTTCACATGGTGTTCTCTCTCTTGAGATATGACTTGATTCGGATTTAGTAGTGTCACAACTTAATGGTTTGTGCCATGTTAGAGATTCGACATTATTAAGAAGATTCTTACATGTGAGATTGTTAGAACGGCAATTTGATAGTATAACATACATACATGTTCCAAGAATTAATAATCAAGTTGCTAACTCATATGCTAACTACGTGTTATATTGGCATTTGTTTCATACACAATAAGCTCATCACAAACATAAATTTTTACACATGTAAATAAATAAATCGATCATCATAAAAAAATTTATAAACATCCAAAATGTGGTAATACATAGTGTCATAATAAAAAAATGGGGCTCTCGAGCCACCAAAATATAAATAAATGGTAGTACAAAATGTATCACTCCGAGGTATCTAAGATTGTGGAGGAGGAGGAGGGTTGTGATCATGGAACATCACTACGGCTCTAGCTAGCCGTCGAAATAGCCGCACCCATGCTCGTGGTACATGCACCACCTGGCGCTACATGGCCTCAGGCAAGTCGTCTACTTTCTCTATGTGTTAGTCTCACAAAGTTGGTATGAATACTTTGGAGCATCCGCTGTGCATCCACACCCATGATATCATCTCCTCTTCCCCTCCATCTATGACAAGGGAAGCCTTCAGGCCGTCGTGGTCCCACATCTTCATGCATATGGTAGATGTCACTATGTATTTTCACCCAAAAACATGTCTTTTGATTCCACATAATAAAAAAACACAAAAAAAAATTTAAATAACTCAAAAAATTTAAAAACAAGGTCGAGATTCGTTACCAATGTCACCGTATGCCGAACCTAGTAGTAGCAACATGCCTGGGTCTCCTCGAAAATCTATCCCCAGATAGGGGTAGTCATCAATGGAAACTATCTTTCGTCGCCACCGTGGAAAGAAATAAGCAATATAGGGGTTGGACACCCTACCTCCACCCAGTCTAGGCATCGCATCCACCCAACGTCGTTGGGATAGATCTCGAACCTCGTGTAGAGGAACGTCAACTCAAGGGCTCAATATCGGAACACACTCAAAGAAAAACGTGCTTAGTATGCTGCTGAAACTGAAGTTTCACACTTTGCCCATCTTGCATTCACTGAGCTGGTGTTTCATGTTGCCCAGTAGCGTAGTGCTCCAATTGTACACAGTGGTTCTCATGCACTCCACTGCATAGAACATTAGAAACCGTGAGGCCTGGTGGAGTGAAGCTAAGCCTGATATCCTGTCCAGTGTCAGTAGGATGGCCTTTAGGCCCAACACCTGTATGGAGTTAGTTGGGATCTGACTCCCCACCTTCTCCGTGTTCAGATAGCAGTACAGGGCAATGTACTCATCTATAGTTATGCCACCTCCCGGCTCGCGAGAGTGTAGGTTCACCACTTCCCCCCGTCGGGAAAGTCCAGTAATAAAATATATGTCCTCCACTTCTATGAGGGAAATCCCATCTATCTGGAACGACTCTGACTCTAGATCCTAGTAGTCCACTAACATTTGCAATAGTCTTGGTTTGGATCTTAAGCCACCAAGACACCAAAACTTGTAAAGCCTGCATGCACGTAACACTTGTTGAGCCATTAGATCTGCCCTTACTGCCTCTTCTACATCACCATGTTCATGTTCTCTCCATTCTAGGACCATCCTGCACATAAAATTTGATTCTGATCCATTAGAACACTTAAAAATCATTGAGCATGGCCACATATGCGATTGTTTGCTAAACAGCCGTGTATGTACGTGACTTTGAGGGCATTTTTCGCATATATCTAGCCATATACATGGAAAAACCCTCAATTTCCGCATGGATCATGGTGCGTATTTAATATGAGCCTAGAATCCTAGATACGCCATGGAAATTGATAAAATTTGCATCAAAATTAAAGAGTAGAGCATGGTAAGTACCGGGAAAAAACGGTAGTGGATTTTGCCGGCTGGATCTCCTGGAATTCACTGTTGAAGTTCTGAGCTCAATTGGGTAAAAATTTCAAATGTTATATAATGTTTTGAATTTTTTACTATTTATAGAAATTTTTCACATTTTTGAAAATTTTTACCCCCTTTTCTATTGTTTGAACCATTCCTAATCCTTTTGGACCGTTTTTGGACTAATTTATGATGTAGGAGACCTTTGTCAGCACAGTTTTGGCCATTGGATTGACCTGATTTTAGGTATCATGTCTAAACTGGCATATAGGTTAGGTTTCATCACCATTTGCATTTTACATGACCTTATGACCATTTCATTATAGCCTTAGGTACGAACCCATCCTATTATGTCACGGAACCTTCTTGTTGTTTTAGAAGTGGCATTATGTGAATGGTAGAGATTGAACTTACATGGGTACCCTAGTTAGCACCCTATTTGCATTTGGTGCCCATGACGACATTTTGTCCCTTAGGGTGTGGGATTCTGTTATATAGTATTGCCATGACATTTCGCAAGCGCATTATACTCCTTTTGATCTTTTGCTGGCCTATTTCCCTCAGGACTCCCTTATGTCAAGTTGTAATTGCATTATCATGAGCTTTTCCTAGCTTATTGAGCCTTATGCCTGCTTTCTTGACTTTGAGTATCAGCCATATTGCTCGAGATTGTCTAATGTCTAGCCATGCAAAGCCATTTTATATATCCTTTCTAGCTTGATTCCCTATTTTTACCGGGAGGGGACTTTCCCCTGAGTGTCGCTATCCTACACATGTATCCTTGCATTGAGCATAGGTATGTTCCACTGCTTGGAACTAGTTTGTTTTCCCATTATGACACCAGTCTACTCCTATTCTGTAACTATAAAGCAGTTTTATTCTTTTTAAAGCTTTTTAAATATTTGAAAAAGTCCAAAAAAAATTTTAAAAACCAAAAATTCGGACAAGGAAAGATGTTATCTTTTGGCAGCTGTCAAGTCATGTCGCCTTTGAACAGAGCAATGTATATCACATCCATTGGTTGGGTTTATAGTTTGACTTTAGGAGCTATACTCATTTATCTGAGTTTATCTCCATCGACTGGTTAAGCTTCTAGTCCCCATGGAGCCTCTGTCGATGCCTCTTGTGTTGCAGAGATGTCCCAATTTTATATATCGATTCTATGCTGCCTTTATTTAGTCACCATTCACCTTTATGCTCTTTTTCGAAGGAATTTGAAACTTGAGTCAGCCATTCCTTAGTTATCTTGACTTTGCATGTCAGCAATTCCCGGTACAGTTACTAGTTCGTGCACCTTATGATCGAATCCTTCCACATTATACAACTTTGTTGAGTACCTCGTGTTGGATGATGGGGGATTCCTTAATTCCCTCCTTCTAGTGGATTTCATCACATCGACTTCATATTATTTATTCTAGGATTGGAATCTAGAGTCATTTTTGAGTGCCTTGAGACTTGCAGTCATCAATGGAAGGTTCTCTCACCATCGACAGTTTTTGGGAATACATCAATGTCCCTTGATCAATGGATCCTCTAAAGTGTTTGACCTCAACACATTTATTCACACTTGTTAGTTTGCACTCTAGTACCTTGATTCCCATTATCATTATCAGTGGGTGATCTCGTGTCTGTTAACAGTATACATCAATGACTGGTAATTAGACGATGGACTACTATGTTGGACCTCGACACCTCTATTCACATAGTAGGACTTGTACTCATAGCAGTTTATGTAGAAGACCTTCTAGATTGGTGGCATCTCTTATATGCTACCTCGTTGATCATGCTAGTGTTCATGAGATTTCAGCTCTTGTGACTTGATTCCAATATGTGTCAAACATTTCCAACTATTATGGAGATCTTGATCCATTGTATATCTTTAGCCATTATGGAGATCATGATCCTTTGTATATCTTCATCATGGAAATTCTGGTTTATGTATATTATACGTGGAGATGACCACTTATGTCATATTTTGTATCATGCCTATTCATGACCATTGTACTCTTATGTATATGGGACTGCTATATGTATTTGCAGTTATGTGTAGTGTTGTATCAATGTACTATGCTGATTGGGTGGCTAGTCTTCCATTTGGGATTCTTCGTCACTTCACTTCTGGGATGGAATTATAATGTATTTAGGCCGTCGTATAACCCCTCTGACCTCACACATTAGGGGGCATCTATTATAGTTGATTTTACCACACCAGGTGAATCACACTTGTATGGCCTTCCCCTGTCCCTCTGCAGACTCCTTAGACCCCTTGGACCATTTTTTGTCCTTTGATGTTTCCTATACCATCCCTAAAAACATGTGAAAATTGCTATACACGACTTTTAAACCCCTTATCGTGTATATACGCAGGTTTGACCTCTAAAACCGCGTACATCGGGATGTGTACAAAAATCCAAATCCTTTTGGAGTTTTCCTTGACATGGATCCGACTCACTTGTCTCCTGGCCTTCAATATGCCTTGAGATCGCTTGGATTTGACCTTTCATTACCCCATTGAAAAGCTATATAAGGAACCCTTTGGATACATTGAAGGCATAAGAGAATTGAGAGAAAAGAAACTATAGTCCATTGTTTTCAGAACTTGTGCTTGAGTCTGCATCCCTTTGTCCCTTGGAGCACTTTGTTGTTCTTCCCAAGCTTTCCCTTTGCTTGTGAGCTTGCTATCGAGAAATGGAGGATTGAGGTGGTGGAGGACCAAGTGGGGGATTCAGTTTCTCCGATTCGCAGACGTACCGACAGAGGTTGTATTCATTGTAATCTCTGATTTTATATTAATAGAAATATCTTTTCCTATCCAATAATGTATGTTTGAATGAATATTTTATCCATGGATGATTTCAAATGCTTATACGTTGTTGATTATATATGCTAGAGTAGATCTAACACCAATATATATAGTATGATTTTCTTGTTTACTTGTTGTTGAGGAAGTGATTCATCAATTCAAGCTGAAGTTGGAAAACTCAATGGGGATCTACTTCAACCATCTGGAATAAGGTACGAGGTTCGATCCGTTAGTGTTAGATATTTGATTTCTCTTGCATATTGGAAAAGATTGATTTATGGAGTCAAGTTGTCTGTTGTGGTACCCCAAGCCATAGGAATTTCTCTCCGTAACAATTGGAGGGGATGCAAATATGACCATTGAGACAAAACAAGAGTGTGTCAACAAGTCGGTCCATGAATGTGAGGAGTTGGTGTGGGAAGTGTGTAGGATGGGGTGGCTTCAGACTGAGCTGTCACACGTGAGTAATCATGGGTATACACTGAGGAGCACATAGGATGGTGTAGCGCTGGATTGAGCCATCACACATGAGTAATCAGGGGCATACGTTGGGTGGGAAACACTCTGGGTGTCACCCAGATGGGGTGGCATCATGGGAGAGGCCATGTAAAACTGGGGGTATTGGGTAATAGAGCCAATAACTCAATCAACAACGTGAGATTATCCCGGCGTATCACGGTGAGAGGTGCCGGCTCGGGGAGCATCGGGTATGATGACATATAAGTAACTGGGTTGGGAATAGATCAAATCGAATTGCTAAGCCTTAAGGATGGCTTCCTCCTCAGTTTGGGGTCACTCATATGCAAGGTCCTTGGCTATGGGGGGGGGGGGGGGGGAGGGGCGCGTACAGGTTTGAGGAACCAATCAAGGAAGATCATATCATCTAACTAGATCTTACACAAGCTATGTAGAGGGCACCATTCATGGATATGATCTATTATATGGGTTTATCTATGGTCTGGCGAAAGGATAATAGGATCTCCACTCCCTCATCATAACAGAAGGGTAATTGAAATTACTGAAGGAACATTGAAGCAAGAGAGGAGAAGTTGGGGTAAGTAGCATGAGGTAAATCGATCTACCAATTGGTTGGAATGCCTGTAAGTTTTCATTGGAACAACCTCAATCGAATGGAGTCATCCACAATGTTGTTAAATGAACACCACAGGTGGAATGACATGATGTGCTTTTGAGAGTCCTCTCCCGCCTTTTCCTCAAACTTAGGGATGTCTGAGGGATGCTTGGTAGGCATAGGAGGCCAATGTGGGTGGTGATCAATGGGTTCATTGGTTAACCGTGCCAAATCTAGCAGGTTGAGACTAGCCATAAAAGGTAAGCTAGAGCCAAGGGTGGCTCAGGAAGGACTAGCAATGGTGTCGATATCTACAGGAACGTAGTTCCCATGCATAAATGGGAGTGGATGAGTTTGACTTTCAACCATAGGAAAAGTCATTGGAATAGCAGGAATAGTCGAAATCGACGTGAAAGGGCCACTGCCCCCAGGTATATAAGGTGGAATGGTAGTGACAATGGTGGATGGGATGGAGCCACCACTAGTGGGTATTGAACTAACAACAGTGTGTGTAGTGATAAAAATCCCACTAGGACTATGGCCTATGGGCCCAGATTAAGGGATACCTGTGATGGTAGGTTGAATGGACGTGAGCCCAATACTAACAACCCCACCTTGGAAGGGGTCAGGATGTGCATCAACCATGGGGCGAGATGGAGCAGTGAATAAGGTGGGTCCAGACTCGTAGGAATCCAAATCAGATTTAGAGACGGTATGTGGATCTGAAGGTAGTGAGTGATGTCAAATATGGATCTAATGATGTCAGTTCAAAGAACGGAACTAGGGGCTATGCCTCCTAATCCTATATGAATAGTGTGGTGGAGCTATCATGACTATATGAAGTGTTATGTAATGACTAGAAACTTGAGAGAATCAATCACATGCTCAAAAACCCAACTACAACCGCGTGTGTAGAAGGAGAGCATATAAAATGGTGGCTCATAGGCCAAAAACAACCTCTAAAACCAACCTGTGACAAAGAGTCACATAAAGGTGAGTCTACAACAAGAGTGGCCAGAAATCCAACAAGAAACACTACCTATCAAAAATTGACTCACTAACCTATGGGGTATGAGTGCAAGAAAGATCCTAACTACAAGCTGGAAGCCCCTCACAAATCATATCCTCAGTAAGGTAATGAAATCCCAGTCAAACAATATGAAATTAAGAACCATACAAGCTAAGAGAATCCCACTACCGAGAAGGACCTCTCGGTAAAATATCCCTAGAAGAATGGCCACTAGGATACCCCGTTCATGACACATCTCTTCATTTTACTAAGACTTCATCCCTTTGGCCCTTGACACCTAGTATACGCTGGTATGCACGAGGAGGACTATGAAGGTTTATCCTTCAGTGCAAGATGGAGTGTGGTATTCCACCTTAACTTCCAAAACCCCTTCATTGTGGCTTACTCCTGCTGAGCAGGGGGCCTCCCAACAAACTCGTTGTGACTATGTCAACAAATACAAGAAGGTTTTGGTTCCCTACTAGATAACAACTATGTCTCATAATGTGAATGATAGAGGGGTTTTGTTTGGATGCCTATCCCCAAATTCCTATCTTAACTACAATATTGTTTTATCCTCAACAAATGCTAGAATGTTGGTTGTATTTAAGTTAATTTTAAGGATTGCTCGGGGTCATGAACCAAGAATTTCACTTTTATGGTGTGAATTGTGTGCAACTGATGTGTATCAAACCCAGCAATCCACGAGGAAGATGTTCCAATCAAACTGCAGGGATGCAAGTATAATATAGGAAATAACAGTAAAGTTGCAAAATAAAAAAAAATCTTCCAATAATGAAGTTATGCTTGAAACAAATGAGTAGTAAAGGAACTTTTGTATGGATTCTTGGGTGGAGTTATGTTATCCCTACCGAGTAGACTGATTCCATTCAAGCATTTTCACTTTCTCTCCATGATATCCATTCACCACTTCAATTTCTATGTTTTACAGTATCATTGACGTTTAAAGTTTTAAAAGGAGAGAATGTGGTAATATAGATCTTTGAAGAAAAAAACATTTAGGTCTTCTTAACTAAGATCACATGTGAAAAACACACTCAAGTTGTGCCAAGCATCCTTGTAATATGCACCTCGTTTTTCAATATTAGATATATGTTTTATTTTGCATAACCATGTCTATGAGTTTGGAACATGCTTCTGTAGAGTTGATGCAATCCCTGTCCTGCTTGTTCTATTTGCTTGGTCTATTTGGTGTCAACTAGCATTGAATCTGGTTTAAAAGCATGTTCATCTTCATTATCACCTTCGTTTGTAGGTATCCTTTGTAATTATCTTGCTATTCCCATTGAATTCAAAGGTCTCCACTGAAGCAGACGGATCTTTCTCTTCAATGTTGGTAGGCAAATTTATGATTATATCATTCAACTAAGATGTTGATTGTTTCTATGCTAAGCCCAAGCTTTACTTTTATTGTGCAACTGCTCATGTTCTTTTCTACCAATCACTTGATTTTAATCCCTCAGTGGTTTTAGAATCATCATTTGGTGGGTCAATGCCCAGCAACCTTGGCCAACCATTTTAAACTTGGATTCCATCTATCATAAGCAGGAGACTAAGATTTCCTTTGTTCTCCAACAACAAAATGGCTTTAGCTCCTAGGTCAGGATGGCTTGTGCGAGGGTAAGGGACTCGTTAGTTGCTTGGTGATATTACAGTGAAAAACATACTTCACTACTAGGTAACAACTCTTAGTTGGAAAAAAAATAATAGGGTCCCAATGCACAAATGGACGTTTTGTGGGGTTCAAAGTACTTCTTCACTAACAAGGAAATCTATTTTATTTCTTAAATTTTCCAGTAACTATGATAATCTCAATTTTCTAAGAGTATATTCAAGAGCATGCAAGCCATATATACCAATAGCTTGTGACTTAGCAAAGGCTAAGAGTTTTGGAAGCCTACCTAGGTGAGACTCTATTAGAGGATCCCCTACCTTTCCAGCATTGTCATAATAGAGCAATGAACAACCCTACCCCACCTGTTTTAAACCTGTGACTTCTATAGAGATAACACATATTCTTGAATACATGAACTCACAATATTATATCTTACAGTTCCCTACCCTTCCATCCTTGTCACAGCAGACCAATGAACAACCCTACCCCACAGAAAATGAACAACCCCACCTCCACTTGTTTTGAACCTGTAACCTCCAAAAAGATAACTCATATTTTTAATACATGAACCTGAATAATATGCAAAACATTTATCCACCCTCCAACTTTGGTTCTTTGAATTATTAATAGCATCTTCCCTTCCAACAAAATAATTAATTAATAAGTCATCTAGTCCCTAAATTTGAAATGTGCACGATTTCCTCATTTGTTTATCTTTTGAAAAATCCTTGGATCAACGTCTGGATCTGTATTTAAGAAAAACTTAACTTGCTCTACGATGTGGCCGAGATTACTTGAGTTTTTCTTGCTCAATACCGGGAGAGTTGTGACAGCCAAGGGACACCCCACAGTGCTTTATGTTCCCAACGCATTTCCACACATTGTTGACATGACCACCATCTGTAATTAGACCTAATTAGAGGCAATATATGAAAAAGCTACCTGGATTTCTTATGGTTTCTATGCATTGATTAGCGTTGTAAATATTTGGAAGGGGATTACCATCTTCTTGGTCCACATGAATTTTCGCTAAAGCGTTTGTCACAGCCTACAACAACTTCCAGGTGATTAGTGTCAGTGTCGATCTCTACATTTAGGAGGTTTGAAACTGGTTGAGTGCCATTTCGACGAATTTTGTCGGCAGCCATAAATGGTTGGAATATACCCGTCCAAATTTTCATGATTTCTGTCTCCGCTATATTTAAAACATCTCCAACTGTTTGACCTGACCCACCGTATTCCAAGTCAAGGTCATATTTTCCTAAAGCCTCTATGGCTATCCAATTATCCAGTGCTCAAGCATCATACAACACCTGATTAAAAATATAATCTCAAAACGCCAATCTCTAAAAATAATTTTATGTTGTTTTTTTGTAACTAGCACACCTACATTGCTACCGGTGATCAAATTTTAAGTGCTCATCTTATTTAAATTTGAAGTGTAAATATTCATGCACACTTTGAGCATGAAAAGATTTATAAAATTTAGATTTTCAATTAACAATGATAAATTATTGATACATTTCATTAAAAAAAATTATTAAAAAAATATTACATTTCAAATCGGTGTCAAAGTTGTGTTATGAAAAATGGTGGTAATTAATCAATATTAAAAAGTATAGGAGATTAAAACTATCCAACATTCCAATCTCCACCTCTACCTTTGCTACTTAACTTGTTAACAACATTTGGATATGGAACATGTGTCTTAATTTATCAATGACTCTAAATGATGTAGGCTTTCTTGTATTTTCACCCAGAAACTCCAACTTTTTCCATATCTACAATCTTCCTCACATTTAGTTATATGCTAATATAGTAGAATTCTGCTAAGGCAAGCAGAGTGTTAAAGTTCTACCAATACTTTATAGGGGGAGAATTGTATTTGAGGAATATCATTGAAATCAATTAGAGGAGTTAAAGGCCAAATTCATTTGACCTTGCATTAAGATGTAAAAGGGGAGTTGATGCTCATTGTGGCCAAGCTCAAGTGAAAGGGAATAATATCTCTTAATCTTGTGAACTAAAAGGGATCATTCACATTGACTCTGCACTGAATGTGTACTAGATCACCCATTTTTCTTTTGCTTGCCTTATCATGGTACCCTCCTCTGATTGGCACCTAACTCGCATATTTCTCATTTTGATGTAATCAATATCTCACTACCTTATCTCACTATTATACACCTTTCATAGAAAAAACAAAAAACATAATAAATGGAACATCATTGGTTGTATGGATATGGAATAAAAGGAGTGAATAAAAGGATTTTAGTTATGGATATTTTTGCTAGTTCACTAAAGACTTGCCAAAATCCACATCAAAACTCACGTTTTTCCCTGTTGTGGATGTCGTTCTATACCACTTCTCATCGCTGAAAGGTGGATTACAATACCGCCTTCTCATGGTGAGAAATGAACAACAACTATTTGATCAAATCAACCATGGATCGACTGAAACTCAAAAAGGAGAAATTAAAACCCCATTTTCGCACCGGATTGAGCTTTGATTTTGTTCAACTCTTGGACTCGTGAGAAAACATGGAACTGTCAATTTTAGGAGTGATTGAACCAAGCTTTTATTTCCAATGTTTCACACATATGGGTTCCCGCAAGAACCTGCTACCCAAATATAATGCAATGGAAGCACGCGAGCATACCTAATCGACAACGCGCATGCACCTTCTAGACGCGTGCACGTGCTCCTGCTTCGGCAGTGGTGAACCTCCACACTGGATTTCCAGCATGGGAATTAGGAATGCACATGCACATGTAGATGCGCTTGCGTGCCTATGCACGCACGTGCATGAGGACGCGTGTGCGTGTTGGGCACAATCGCAAACAGAGATGCGCGGGCATGCCTGTGTTTTCAAAATAATTTGTGGGCAATTTTTTTTTTTATAGCCACCTGCGAGCACACAAGAAGGAGACAACGACCCCCAAGGACCCCAATGGACTTGTGCAAATATCCTAAAATGATATTGGAGTAAGGTAAATAGAGTAGGAATGCAATTTTTTGTTTATTTCGTTGTTTTTATTGTTTCTAAAATAAAATACAAAATTAAAAAAATTGAAAATTGATTGAAATTGACAAAATTTGATACTGCAAGTACAAATTACCTAACCACAATAATAAATACCAATGGACCATCCCAAGAAAGGAATGAAACAAAGAAAACAGAGGACCCAAACCCCGAATTAAACGGAGAAAGCCCTAAATTAAACGAAGAAGAAAACCCCGAAGATGAATTACACGAGGATTTAAACCAATTAAGATTTTTTAGTGATGAATTGAAGAACACGAGGGAACCCTCTTGGGTTTCCCTTGCAACATCAATACAAAAAATTATAGAATCTATCAACATTGCCCACAGTGAGATAACCAGTTTGAGCGAATATAGGGCTCGAATGAGAGAGCATTATAGCACTGGTATATCCAAAGAGGATATAAAAAACCTAAATATCACAAAATACCAACTGTAGAGCAAATTTATATATCCTAGAATAGGACAACCTCCAGATGTGAGGAAGACGCAAGTTTTCATGGACTGGTGTAATTACCAGCCATGGAGAGAAAACTAGAGGAAGAGATGGTTCATGGTTTTCAACAAGCCTCCATGCAACAATGTCAAGGTACCACAGTATTTTCTTAGGAAACTATGGGCTGAGTTTTTGTTAGGTTTCCATGTGAACTACTTCGACATCAGCGAGTTCTAGGGCGTCGATTTTGGCTCATCCCAAGATCGACCTCATGCCCACCGTAACCCACTCAGAGGACCTCCTGCACCTAGGCAAGAGCCAAACCCTCCTCCTCAACCCCCTAGGTTAGGTAGCAGGATAGAGGAGATCCATGAGTCCATCAGATGTGCCACACTGCACATTCTCAGGAATATTGCATTTTTGGCTATGTCCTCACAAAGCAAGCAAGACCCCACCCCCCCTCCCCCCCGAGAGACACACTTTTGCACGGTCTACTGGTGGTGGGTGAGGGAGAGTAGATATAGGTGGTATCTAAGTGGATCCATCCATCTCGATGAGACCAGTGCCACATCATTGTTCTCATTGTGGGAATCCATGCCAGGTTTCCACGCAGGAGCATGGCACAGAGAACTACCTACACCAGGTTAGTTATTGTTTTCTTTAATGTCATAAATTTGTAATAAATTTAATTTAGAATCAGATGTTGATGACTTGATTTTTTTTAATGTACAGCTATTCAGCATCGAGTCTCCAACACACGGGTGGGAGGAAACTGGTTCCTTCAACCTAGATGGAGCCATGGCAACTGCAAAGGACATCACGGCACCATACACATAGGTAGTTTTCTTTCAATAATTAAATTTAATGTTAGTAGTTAATCTTGTCGTCCAAGATATGCGTTTATCTTGTAATTTGTTTTATTATTTGCATTGTGTTTATTATTTATTGTTATCGCTCCGCGATCCTATTTTTCTAACAAGGTCATGAGAGAAAAAAATATATTCTACCACACTATCTTAAAATTCATTCAATTCCTTCAAAAATGGAGGAAATGTTCTCTTACCTTAATTGGTAACAAGCTAGGAAGTATGTTTGACATTTGTGAAAAAATGAGGGACCTATAAAAAACTTATGTGGAAAACATTTACATGGAGATGCACCAAGATGATGGGTTAGATAATTAAATCGGTAATTAATGAATTGGATCTTAGAAGTATTGTCAAGAATTGAATATGTGGAAATAACCATTATCTGCTCAATATGCTACCTATAATAGAAACTTAGAAGAAAATGTACTAGGAAGGGTATTCTCAATTAGGATACCTTAAAAAATTAGGTTTGAAATAGGAGGAGAAGAGAAATCATAGCCATGTCAACTCTCTAGAACAGAAAGGAAATGAAGCATAAGCAAGGTTTACTAGGGCTAACTAGTCAACTAATTCGTATATAAGGAAACTTTAGAATCAATAATGGATACAATTTTCAAAGATATAGTTAGGGAAAATATGACAAACACTTACCCTACAAATGATCCATCCTTTGATATTGCACAAGACAAGCATATGATTTTTGAATATCATTTCAAGGATCGACGAGAAAGTCTAAGGAGTAAGCCCATAAATTTTGTGGATATTCTCTAAAATAGACAAAAAGGTAACATCCCTCAAAATCATAAATTAAAAGAAAAATTATACAAGTTTGGGACTGTTGTTATCACTATCATGTCATTGATGTTATGTCACTTGATTGATTTGTGACTTCTATTGTATCACTAAATTAGTTCTTGTCAATCGTCACATATTTATTTAAATTGTCGGCCCATATTTAGTTAATGTTTACTAATTGAATCTAAATATTTTTGTGCAAATGAAAAAGTGTCCACAGGATTGAGTGACCAGCCATCCCCACCGAGGATCATCAGATCCCCTAATGAGAAGGTATCTTGTAATAAATTTAGCAGGTGGCTTAGATTTGTATAGTTATATTTTTTATGTACTAATACATGATTCCATGAATATGTATGTAGGTCCCACTACATAGCCACGTCGGCATCACTATCTCTCCACCGACTGCCATTTTCCCACCATATATGCCATATGTAGCCCTTGGCATACATGTCCCTTTCCTTGCATCCCTCCCCACCCTGTTCCATCCATCCCTTGCCTCCCACCCACCACCACACTTCCATCCAGCTCCCCCCCCCCCGCCCCACCCATCCACCCCCTCCCTTGTAGTTTCGCATGTTTCCACCCTCCCCCCTCCGACCACATTACACCATCCCTCTACCCCATCCCAAACCTCATCCCCCTCCCCCATATTCCCACACCACCCCCATTTCCTCTTCAAGGGTGGCCCATTCCATTCTATAGCCAGTTGGCATTTATCGTCGTACATCACCACTTCATTCGTTCCAATCCATGCCCTCTCCCACCGTGCCCCCTAGTGTTTTAGCCAACGTCGATGTGGCTACATCATCCACTATTCAATACACCCTAGAATCAGAGAAGGTTGTACAACCCACTGCTCCACCTACCACCCCTAAGGACCAGCTGATTGCTCCACCTGCCATCCCCCGGGACTAGCCTATTGTGTTCACAATGAGATTGATTAGTTTATGAAAATCTCGTGCAATATTAACTAAAATTAACATAGTAGTAAATTGTATGAGTTATCTTACTGTTTAAATGTTGCAGGGTCGCATTGCTAAGTGGCTTGGATCATGGAGGAGGGTATCTCGCTCATCACTTATGGTCTCGTCTCAGGTGAGCTATTTAAAAATTGAAAACATAATTTTGATATTTAAATTTTGTTTTCTACTTGAATAATTGCATGTAGGAGTTGACATTGGATTGTTGTTATTTCAAAGCCCAAGGGGAGGTGGTCGAAGTGGCCAGAAGAATCGAGCTTCCTCTAGATTGAAGAAGAGGAAGATCGATTTTGGAGTTTCACCTAGGAGCTCCAATGGTGGGCAGGAGGATTGAGAGACCCTCCTATGTACACTAGCCATGATGTGGCATTTTGGCACGAGTTTCCATATTTTGTATACGACACGAGTTGCCAAATTTTGTATATGATTGGAAATTTTTGTATATTGATATATCATTTTGTACTTCTTTATATTACTTTTCCTTTTACAATTGTGTACAATAATAATCATAATTGAAATCTAACTCCTATAGAACCCTAACTCATATTGAACCAAAATACTAACACCTACAGTCTTATTCATTGTCCAAATTGCAATAGAAAGCACTTGTTTTCCTTTGGTATATACATAGTAATTCTAACCGTTGGCCTTCTACTCCATTTTCTAACCTTGACTAACCCTAGGACTATCTACCAAACTAGACTGTAATACTACCTATTAGGCAGCCATAAGACACACCTAGTAAACCATTCTATTCTAGCCTAACCCTTGCTAAAACCCTTTCCCTAGACTCCTACCTTTCCCTCTCTCTAAAGCAAGGCTTATTCCTTTCATTTCCACACTACTTAGACCCCCACGACTCTCCCTATATCTATGACTGTAATATCCATTTTGGATAGCCCTAGAACACCACTAAAACATCCTAAGCTTCCCTAACTTCTTCATTGTAATATCCTATTTAGGGCAGCCCTAATATCCTTCTTACCCACCTATCATATCCTAAGGTCACTTCCTTGCCTTCCTATTTTACCCACAATTTAAAGTGGCAGAAAGACACCGTAATGGGACTGTATATAAAAAATCATTCCCAACCATACTTAAACAAATTTGACATTCGTATATAAGCATCCATAACTTGGAAAAATACTAGAAAAGGCCTTGAATTGCTTGCAAGTCATTGTGTCATCAAAAGCCAAGTGTTTATACTTCTTATCATTCCTACTTGACTGGAAATTACATCTTGGACTGTCATAAGACATTTTACTTGACTGAAAATTACATCTTGGACTGTCATAAGACATTTTACTTGACTAGAAATTTGATTTGGTTTAACAATTCCATTGCCTTGGAAACTTGTCACTTATAAAATTGTTTATCACTGATGTTTACTTAAAAATATTGTACCTTTGTCTTGACAAGCTAAAAATTGAAATATAGGACTGTCATAATGCTAAATGCTTGGCTAGAAATACTTTTATCTTGGTTGCGAAAGAGGATAAATTTGTACAATATGATGATAACGTCCCATCAACACCACTAACATGCTTCAACCACATGCATAATCGAAATGAAAACATCCCATAAAATGTGTTCTTCCTTGACAAATAAAAAATGAAACAAGTTCATGAATATGTGTTTTCTATAATGATCTATTGAGCACTTGCAATTTTAATGATCAATTGTACTTGTTTCAATTTTAACGATTTAAGGGTTAGCATGCACAACCTAGGGTTTAGAATCAACAAGGAAACCCTAACCCTAACTTAATTTTAAAGGTTAACATGCATAACCTAAGCTTTATAATCAATGAGGAAACCCTGATAGGTAATATCCTATTTAGGGAAGCCCTAATAGCCTTCTTACCCACCTATCATAGCCTATGGTCACTTCCTTGCCTTCATATCTTACCCACTCACTTCCTATCTTGTCATCCCTATTAATCCTTACTTTGGTAGTGACATGTTCTCTTTGGGTGTACAATCATGGTTTGAAGGGTCATTTTGGCTAGCAAGTTCCTTTAATTTTAGAGGATTTTCCTTAGTCATCATCTTGATGGCCTACACAAGTGCATGATGACCTATCTAAATGTCTGCACTTAGGATATCTAATGAAATAAACACCATTAAAGTTTACTTAACAAATTCAACCCAAAATTATCTCAAATTCGCATGCATAACCAATGCTATAATCTACCCAATCATAAAGATAATATAAGCTAAAATTCAAATCTCCACACTATAATTGTTTTCCTCGTTAGGGTTTATAAACACTAATCATCTTTCATCATAGAAGCACATGGCATTTCAAGCAAGTCTAGCTAGGGTTATCAGAGTCAGGAAAGTCTAGCATGTAACTATTCATCAATTACAATAGTGTTAGCTAGGGTTTAAGAAAACAAATAAATTCAATTCATGACCTAGGGTTTAATTCAATTGTAACAATTTGATAATTTGAGTATTGTTGATTCACCTCCTACACTTATCTAAAAATCATCCTAGCATTTGCATACATTGGTACTTGCATTTGTGAACATATAAAATAGTAAGTAGTTCATATTAATCCCAATAAAATTATTTCATGTATGTGCATAGACTAGGTATAGGGCCTTTTGGTTTCTACTTAAATGAAACTAACCAATGTAATGATATATACCTAAAGAGGTCATAAAACCCTAGTTATAATATGCAATTTGTAGTTCATGAAACCCTAGTTGGTTTTCAATTTGTAAGTGTAGCGTAGGGCTATATGGCCTTTTGGTTTCTACTTAAATTATACTAACCAATCTAATTTGATCTTCAAACCTAAAGAGTTCATAAAACCCTAGTTTGTAGTTCCATGTCTCAATTTGTGAACCCTAGTTTTATTATGTAGGTTGTTGGCTTATATTTTAGAACACGAATAATATCACCTGTGATCTCTAGACACATAGTGTTTTCTTAATGCTGCAACATGTGTTTTTTCAGTGATCTCTAGACACCTTGGGCCATGAAAACATGAGGGATGTGGCCATTTTCAACCCAAGTTATAGCATGCAATGGTAGTTCATGAAACCCTATCTAGTTTAGGATTTGTACATGTACATGTGTTTCTACTTCCATCTCATAACATGTAAATATTTCACAAAACCCTGCCAACTACTATAACATACCATAACATACTAACATCATACCATTCTAACATACCATACCATACTAGCATACCATACCATACCCTACAATACTAACATCATAGTACATACCTTACAATACCCTATGATACTAACATCATACCATGTACTAACATACCATACCATACCATACTAACATATAACATACCATACCATTCTAGTTCCATCTCATAACTTGTAAAGAGGTCATAAAAATCTACTTTCATCTCATAACTTCTCAACCCTAGTTATAGCATGCAATTGTAGATCATGAAACTATAGCATGCAATTGTAGTTAATGAAACCCTAGTATGCAATTGTAGTTCATAAAACCCTAGTATGAAAGTCTCAATGAGATTGTAGTACATGAAACCCTAGCATGCAATGGTAGTTCATGAAACTGTAGGTGTGCTTATCTTTTCCATCTAATAACTTGTAAAGAGCTCATAAATCCATATTTCCATCTCATAACTTCTCAACCCTAGTTATAGCATGCAATTTGTAGTTCATGAAACCCTAGTTGGTTTAGGATTTGTACATGTACATGTGTTTCTACTTCCATCTCATAGCCTTTAAAGAGGTCACAAAACCCTAGTTCCATCTCATAACTTCTCAACAATAGTTATAGCATGAAATTGTAGTTCACAAAACCCTAGTTGGTTTTCAATTTGTACATGTACATGTGTTTCTACTTCCATCTCATAGCTTTTAAAGAGGTCACAAAACCCTAGTTTCATATCATAACTTCTCAACCCTAGTTATAGATTCCGCAAGACAACCATCAATTCCTCTAGTATTATATCTCCTTCTCTAAGGTTTACTTACATATATAAACCCTAGTGTCCTCATGCATATCCAATTTTCATCATGTAATGCATTCCTCCTCTAGTTGTGTACCACATATTCTGGTTCCCAATGCTCCTTGACATATGTGTCAGAGGTGGTTACAAAGCTCCAATCCTTATCTTCAATATGTGTGCCAAGGTGGTTACTATGCTCATTTTTTCTCCTCAACACGTGTGTGAAGGTGGTCACTATGGTCCAATATTTCACTTATCTTCATCCTATTATCACAAGGCAACCCAACAAAATAAACCCTAGTCCAAGTGTTCGTTAACACCATGAAGATACATCCCTTTACGGTAGACTTTCCAAGAATATAACATATCTAGAACCTCTTATTACAACAAATTACAACATCAATAAATCTACTGAGAAAAACCCTAGTTTACAAAACCGATGCACAATATAATCACTGGGCCATGCAAACACGGTGGAGAGGGCCCTGACCTCTGATTTCTGACTTATGTTGAGTTGCAAGTTGCATGAAAATGTCGTTCAGGGACACTTGGTCACTCTCAGTCCGAGAGCGAAAAAATAAACAGAGCAACAAGATTGCATATCATTGGCTCTGACAGGTGTGTATGGCCAATGCCGACATGGGAACACCACCAAGACTGGCACGTAGGAGGGTTTTGCAGAGTCGACCCACCAATGAGAGAGTTACATTGAACGAAATTGAGAAAAACCCTAGTTTACAAAACCAATGCACAATGGAGTTACTGGGCCATGCAAACATGGTAGAGAGGTCCCTCTAGAGGTAATGGCATGCCAGGAGACCAACGGATTCAACGGCTCATCAATCTGACCTTCGATTTCCAAGTTGTGTTGAGTTGCAAGTCGCATGAAAATGTCGTTCAGGGACACTTGGTCACTCTCGGTCCGGGAGTGAAAAAACAAACGGAGCAGCAAGATTGCATGCCATTGGCTCTGATAGGTGTGTATGGCCAATGCCGACATGGGAACACCACCAAGACTAGCATGGTCGAGGGTTTTGCAGAGTTGACCCACCAATGCAAGAGTTGCATTGAAGGAAACTGATCAAAACCCTAGTTTATGAAACCTATTCACAATGGAGTCACTGGGCCATGCAAACATTGTGGAGAGGGCCCTCTAGAGGTAATGGCATTCCAGGAGACCAATGAAGTCAAAGGCTCATCGATCCAACCTCTGGTTTCCGAGTTATGTCGAGTTGCAAGTCGCATGAAAATGTCATTCAGGGACACTTGGTCACTCTCAGTCCGAGAGAGAAAAACCAAACAGAGCAGCAAGATTGCATGCCATTGGCTCTGATAGGTGTGTATGGCCAATGCTAACATTGGAACACCACCAAGACTTGCATGGTGCAGGTTTTTGTAGAGTTGACCCACCAATGCGAGAGTTGCATTGAAGGAAATTGAGAAAAACCCTAGTTTACAAAATTGATGCACAATGGAGTCACCAGGCCATGAAAATGCGGTGGAGAGAGCCCTCTAGAGGTAATGGCATGCCAGGAGACCAACAGAGTTGAAAACTCATCAATCTGACCTTCGGTTTCCAAATTATTTCGAGTTATGTCGACTTAAGAAGTGTGTATTTAGCTATGGTATATGATAGAAACTATACCTCTTAAACATGAACAACTCTTTGAATTTTCTCTGTGTTATACCTTCTTCTTTCACATTCAATTCTAATTATTGACTCAAATAGAAGAAGGATAAAAAATTACTAGAATAGCAATTAAAATTTAGAGATGAAATCATAATGCACAAGTCAAATACCATTTAATAACATTAGAGAAATTAGTTTTTTATTAGTAGCCCGATGCAACACAAATTGGAGAGAAAGTTGCGAAGATAGTGGTTTACCAGGAAGGACATGTAGAGAACAATATAAAGTGTGGATTTAGAAAACTTGTGAAGGACATGATGTTGGTTTCCTAACAATATTTCCTCTTTCCAATTTTGGAAAAACTTTAAACCTGAAAAGATGCAATACAATCCTAATGGAAGACCACAAAAATAAGCATGTTTCAGTTAGCTGCAATAATATCTCACTTTTGACCAACATTTTTATTACTCACATGCTTAAGCCTCTTGCACCACATTAGAAGTTTTTCCAATATTAAATGGAAACCAAAAAACCTACTATGGATTGATCTTGTATTGTTTATCATAGCAATGATGCTAGGCATATATTTTAAACTCTTGTAGCAACGGCAAGAGAAAGATGGGTGAAATATTAAACTAGTGAAGGGTGTCTATTGAAGATACATGCATCAAACATTTTCACTTGAAACTTACATTCAAATAATTCAATCTCTAATTAAAAAGAATAGAAGCAATTGAGAATGCAAATGACACATAACTTTAGTGGCTAACAAGAAGTAGTGTGAAAGGGATGGAGAAAATAGTTAATTGTCTCTAGTAAAAATAGTCAATTGTAGAGAATCGTGTCCTTGTGCAAGCTAACACATCAAAATATGGATGCCAGTTCCATGAGTGATTGAAATTGAAAACTACTATTAAAAGACAAGACAATCATGATAACTTACTCCGCTTTCTATGTGAACTCTGCAAAATCCTTTCCCTTTCCATCTATATTGATGTCATGTCTGAATATATAGCATGTATAAACACTTATTACCAAGATGGTGCATAAAAAAGATCATACCTAGAAATAAGTATTTATACATGCTATATATTCAGACATGACATCGATATAGATGGAAAGTGAAAGGATTTTGCATAGTTCACATAGAAAGTGGAGTAAGTTATCACGATCGTCTTGTCTTTTAATAGTAGTTGTCAATTTCAATCACTCATGGAATTGGCATCCAAGTGGAGTGTAAGCGCAATTACCCAATCTCATTCAATAAAGCCAGCTAGATCCTCCTTCTTTCTAATTGCCTCCATCAATCTCTCGTGCTCTAAATGAGGCAAGAAGTAACATAACTTGGTTGAGTTCTTCATCGAAATTGTATGTAGATGGATGTTTGTGCCAACAATCAAGTTTGTGAAGCGATAGACCACCAAACTTGGTCTGTAATCCACGAATACATGCCCACTAGTTCTTCTTGATTTCCTATCTAGTGTAAGATATTCACCCTCAAGAACTATCGATCCAATAGGAAATTCATTGCCTTCATCATCAATCAATGATTCGTTCAGGATTTTCTTACCTCGAATGCATCATGCAACGAATAAGTCATGCCCCATTCATTTTATTTCAGGGAAAGAAATGCATATACATGTCCTGTTTGTACAAGATCTGAGATATGGTCATAGTCTATTGAAATCGTTGACTGACCCTCCTCTAAGTGGCTTGTTTCACCGAATACACATGGGTCTACTGCAAGTGACACATGATCCCAAACATCAACTCAATCCATGCATTTGCATTCATCCCATTCACCACTGCTACAAGGGCTGCAAAATCAAGTAAGTTTCCACGTCCATATTTCAAATAGAGGGTTGTTTGAGCTTCGAAGCGAATGAAATCCACTTGTTCCTTGTACTCAAAACTATAGGAACGTGATCTATCTATGTCAAACACATGCCAAAAATTCGTGACTGGGCTTCCTACCACTTTAGTTCAGTCTGACATTGTTGCAGAGCACCATTGAACTATGGATTCTGCATATTTGATATGGGGGTTTCTGGTAAACCTCATCTCCTCCCTTCATAGTGTGGTCTTGATGCATGCACTGGCTCCGTCATGCTCACCTTTGTCATGCCCAGTCTCAAAGTAGTTCCATATATGCAGCACATTATAAGTCTTGTGTAACATACTCATCCATTGGAAGACTCGAGAATTTTTGAACTGACCCGCACAACCATCTGACCATATCCAATGCTGATGCATCTGTATATCTCCCTCCTTTATTTAGCTAATCATAGAAAATTAAAAACCAGTGTTGCGCATAATGAAGATCATGGAATCTGTCATCACTTATGTAAACGTTTGTCTCCTTTTGTATTATCCTATTGTTAATGCTGCTCTCAGGCCCATTCTTATACATAATATGTACTATGATGTTGACTTGGTCGGAATGGTAATATTGACTCTGAATTTCATTTTATGGCTAAAGGGTGTAGTTTTTTGTAAAATCCACAATTGACAATATGGTCCCAATGGGAAAGTGGTCCCTACATTTTCTATACTGCTCATCCTACCATTGCGCTACACGCACATGTTGAACATATTGCTTGGTTTTCTTGTAGAACTCCAACAAAAAATCACATACCCGTACCTGTTTCCATGAAAACAAGGGTCGTATTAGAATGTGACCTTTAAAGAATGTATATGTAGAAACTGAACATGTAAGAGGAAAAACATGCAATAATCATTTGCACCTATGACTTCACCAATGCAATATTTTTACTTTCCTTTGTACTATCTTATTTATAGGTTTACGTACTTGAAGCTCTGAATCTCCATGCTCATATTTCCAAATTGATGGTCATCGCTTCCATGAATGCAATGGTTCAAACTAGCAAACCCACTACACCTGGAACAATTCCCATATAGACATGATTTTCCATAGTATTTTTGTCCTTCATGCATTGGACACATGATGCTGATGATAAAATATCTCGATGCATTCGATGGTATTACGGATTCATTGCAGCCCTGCTTAAGGTTAGTATGAAAATCAAAAAATATATGTTTATACATGTCATAAAAATATTCATATTCTGCATGGTATCTACAACAACATGTGTTTTGATCAAGGCATATATGAACGTACCATGGTT
Source organism: Pseudotsuga menziesii (assembly GCA_001517045.1). Classification (NCBI taxonomy): domain Eukaryota; kingdom Viridiplantae; phylum Streptophyta; class Pinopsida; order Pinales; family Pinaceae; genus Pseudotsuga; species Pseudotsuga menziesii. The sequence goes on from LPNX010507722.1 coordinate 300,536, forward strand.
TACATTTCTCAGAGGACCTTTTGCCTAGGTTCAATTGTGTGTGCTCATTCTTGAATCTCTCATAGAGTTTAGTTTGTGTTGTGTCAAGGAAGTGTTTGACATGGGGTTCACATTCAGTAGAACCTTTTCTCAGCTTTAGCTCATCTCTTTGAGTAGATAAAGGTCTGGTATGATCATGCCAGAACGTTTGTATTAATTCCTTAACAACATCAATTAGTTTCATATCTCGACGAGGAAACTTGCCGACAAAATCCCAACAATCTTTTCCACCTAGAGTCTGCATATTTTCTCTTATAACAGAGTACTTCTGAATAGTTTTTCTATTTAATTTAAGTATCTAATAATTGTGTGGAATGAGGCGACATTGCCATGTGGACTTGATAACAACTGATTCTGATAACACACAATGAGCCACACAAAGATCTTTAGTATGGGACGTCTTCCCAATCGCATTAAAAGTAGACTGGAGATTTCTAACAATATGATTGTTAGCCTCTAAACTTCTAACCATCTTTATGCCTGAAATTCTCCTAACAACAACTAAGCAATTTGACTTTAACAAACATAGTAATAATTGACATTTACCTGCATCGCCTTTGGATTCAAAATATTCCTTCATTAATTTGTTACATTGCCAATCAATAGTGCATTTGGGAAACTTACCTTCAAGGCCTAACAGACAACTTTCATCCACATTAATACATCTAGGATTCATTTTTATTGCAGTAGACAATCGAGGTAGGGAAGGTGGACATGAGCTACGGATCCTAGGGATTCTTTCTTGTGGTGCTTCATTCACATGTCGGTCCATATTGGGAGTGTGATCGACATGGTTGTGGTCTTATTGGAGGGATTAAAAATTAATCGTTGCTCCTAGGTCCAACGCTTCATACTCAATGTCTCTAAATACACCTATGTCCTCAAGATCTTCAACATGGCTCGTTGATGGATTGTTGGTTGGAGACTGTGTTGATGTTGGAACTTTAGTTGGGTCCATTGGATGCAACCACTTCACCCATGGTTCTAAAGTAAAGGTTTTAATTTCATCAACTCGGTTAGGATTAGTCGCAGTATTAGTGGAAATGTCTGGACCATGTCTCACTCTCTCCATTGCCAACCTGGCCTTTCTCTTACCTCATTTTCCTTTTAAATGGGCATATTCCTTCTAGTTTTTCTTTCTCTGTTACGTGAATTGCCCATATCCAAAAGTTTCTTTATCAAAACTATGAGGTATACCCCTGCATAAGAAGCAACAAATAAGCTATTATTTCCATTATACAAGATACATGACGCGTTCCAACATAATTAACTAAATTACAGATATGTTAGTATGCTAATTATTGGCATTGATACATAAACATTGATTAAAGGTTTCTCTTTATGTTCGAACCAAAGTGTCATTTCTATACTCTATTTGAGTCAAGTAAAGATAGTCAAGTTTGCAGGTATTACAGCTATAGGATTATTACTTCCTTTGTGTTCAAAAAGTATTGGAAGTCAAAAGAAGATGAGTTAAATGAAGAGGTTGCAAATCCCTCGAAAAAAGGAGAAATCATTGAGGTAGAGGCATCACTATCAAGCTCAAAGGCATGTTATGATAAATCTAACATGAAGAGGAGAGCCTGGACAAGTTGGTGAATTGTTCAATATGGACCCTCTCCCATGATTGCTTCCAAGGTTTTATACAAATTGAAGACTCTCAATAGAGAATTACATCTATGCCATCCTTGTGGGAAATCAAAATATATTCATGTGCAAATGATGATTAGTCTACATTGCATACTTTATCATGTATACAAAATATGGACAACTTGGTGAACTATTCAATATGGACCCCCTCCCATGATTACTTCAAAGGTTTTTTTTTAAATTTAAGAGTCTCAAGAGATAACTTCATCTATGCCATCATTGCGTGAAATAAAAATATATTCATGTGCAAATGTAAATTAGTTAACATTGCATACTTCATCTTGTATGGAGAATATGATAGTTGTTCAGATGTGAAGTTGGGATTTATTCTTGTGAAATTAAATGTTGTCTATGAGAGAGATATTATTGTAGGCATATCATAAAACATAAATCAATGAAATGATCTTAAAGCTTATGAATTAAAACAATTATTTACAATTCACCATACCTATTCAAAATGATCTCTTCTTGCAATGCAAACTTGCAGTGTGAATCTTTCCACTAACTTCCAAGGCCACTGAATATGTTTGTTATATTCCAAGAGGGATATTCTATCCAAAAGATCAAAGAGTGGTGATGGATTGTGAGCCAAATTGTACAGTTTAGGAGCACAAAATGCACGAACAATAAAAAAAAACCCATGAAAATTGGTAGCAATCCTGAGAATACAGATCTCTATTTTTTTACCTACTAATAGGTGCATGCGTGCATGTATAAGACCGCATGTGTGCATTGATGTGCACGCAAAATTAAACGCACACACACCCCTGCCTAACATTTAGAGCATTTACTCACTAATGTTAATTTCATTTAATGACTAATGTTCTTCAACAATGAATTCATATTCATGATTACTTCCAGTATTTTTACAATATAGTCTTCACCCCTAATTTCTTCTTAGGCCCATGGGTGACATTATGAGGTCTTAGGCTCCTTTCCTATGGCTAGTGGAGGGTAAGAGAGGCCTCCAACAGTGAACCTATCATCATCATCATTTTTCCTCAACATCATCATCATCATCATCACCATCATTGTTCATCATCATTGTCATCGTTGCCATCATCATCCTGATCATCATCCTCATCCTCATCATCATCATCATCAGTGTTCATCATCATCGTCATGGTCATCATCATCATTCCCTTGAAAATGCTTGAAAATAAAATCAAAGCAAAGTTTCAACTAAACCTATCATCATCGTCGTCATCCTCATCCTCATCCTCATCATCATCATCATCATCATCATCATCATCATCACCATCATTGTTCATCATCATTGTCATCATCATCATCATCATCATCATCCTCATCCTCATCCTCATCATCATCATCATCATCATAGTCATCATACTCATCATCATCATCATCACCAACATTGTTCATCATCATCGTCATCATCATCATCATCACCATCATTGTTCATCGTCTCCATCATTGTTCATGTTCATCATCATCATGCTCATCATCATTATCATAGTCATCATCCTCATCATCATCATTGTCATCATCCTCCTCGTCATCATCATCATTGTGCATCCTCATCATTCCATTGAAAATGCTTGAAAATAAAATCAAACCAAAGTTTCAACTAAACCTATCATCATCGTCATCATTGTTCATCATTGTCAAAGCCATCATCATCATCCTCGTCCTTGTCATCATAATCATCATCATCACCATCATTGTTCATCATCATTGTCATCGTCATCATCATCATCATCATCATCATCATCATTATAGTCATCATCTTCATCGTCATCATTGTCATCATCCTCATCATCATCATCACCAATATTGTTCATCATCAACATCATCATCCTCATCATCCTCATCCTCATCATTATCATCGTCATCACCATCATTGTTCATCATCATCATCATCGTCATTGTCATCATCATCATCATCATCATCATCCTCATCATCATCATAGTCATCATCCTCATCATCATCATTGTCATCATCCTCCTCCTCCTCCTCATCATTGTTCATAATCATCATTCCATTGTAAATGCTTAAAAATAAAAACAAAGCAAAGTTTCAACTAAACCTATCATAATTGTCATCATTGTTCCTCATCATCGTCGTCCTCATCATCATCATCCTCATCATCATCATCATCAGCACCATCATTGTTCATCATCATTGTCATCGTCATCATCATCTTCATCATCATCCTCATCCTCATCATCATCACCAACATTGTTCATCATCGTCATCGTCGTCATCATCATCATCATCATCATCCTCATCATCATCATCATTATCATACTCATCATCCTCATCCTCATCATTGTCGTCATTGTTCATCATCATCATCATCATCATCATCATCATCCTCATCATCATCATCATAGTCATCATCCTCATCTTCATCATAGTCATCATCATCATCATTGTTCCTCATCATCCTTGTCGTCATCCTCATCCTCATCCTCATCCTCATCATCATCATCGTCGTCATCATCGTCATCATCATTGTTCATCATCATTGTCATCATCATCATCATCATCATAATCATCATCATCATCATCATCATCATCCTCTTCATCATCATAGTCATCATCCTCATCGTCATCATTGTCATCATCCTCATCATCAGCATCATCGCCAACATTGTTCATCATCATCATCCTCATCATCCTCATCCTCATCCTCCTCCTCCTCCTCATCATCACCATCATTGTTCGTCATCATCATCGTCATTGTCATCATCATCATCGTCATCATCATCGTAGTCATCATCCTCATCATCATCATTGTCATCCTCCTCATCCTCCTCCTCCTCATCATCATCATTGTTCATCGTCATCATTCCATTCCAAATGCTTGAAAATAAAATCAAAACAAAGTTTCAGCTAAACCTATCATCATCATCATAATTGTTGCTCATCGTCGTCGTCATCATCATCATCCTCGCCCTCATCATCATCATCATATTGTAACCATCATGGTTCATCATCATTGTCATCATCATCATCATCATCATCCTCATCCTCATCATGATCATCATAGTCATCATCATCCTCATCATCATCATCATCATCTTCGTCATCAACATCATCATCCTCATCATCACAATCATCATCATCATCATCATAATCACCATCATCATAGTAATAGTCATCATGATCATCATCCTCATCATCATCATCATCATTGTTCATCATCATAGTCATTATCATCCTCCTCCTCATCATCATCGTCGTCATCAACATCATCATCCTCGTCATCGTAATCATCATCACCGTCATAATCATCGTCATCATACTCATAGTCATCGTGATCCTCATCCTCATCATTATCATGATCCTCATCCTCACCCTCATCATCATCACCATCATTGTTCATCATCACCACCACCATCATCATCATCATCATAGTCATCATCCTCATTTGATCATCATTGTCGTCATCCTCATCATCATCGTCATTCCATTGCAAATGCTTGAAAATAAAATCAAAACAAAGTGTTTACTTAACAAACACACGGAGGGGTCTTTAACGCCTGCACAGAAAGTAGTGTGATCGCGCTTTTAGTGCGTGCGCACAAAGTAGTGTGATCGCGCTTCTAGTGCGTGCATGTTGTGTTTTAAACTACGCGTGCACATGATTTAAATTTAGAATTTTGGCAGAACCTTTTTTCCAACCAACGTGGTGGATGAATTGGTTGCTTTGGTTTTAGGTTTGGGTTGCCAAACCAAGGGGTTTGGACTATCTTATGACATAAAAACTTGTTTTGTACCACTTCTCCTATTTCGTGCATGATTTTCCATATGCCACGCTTGTCCACTGTTAATGAAAATTCACACACTTGTGTAAATCTATCTGTAGATTCTGAATATGTAATTTTTATTTAAATCTATTATCTTTTTCTATTTTTTATTTAATTTTAAATGGACTAACATCAATCTAACAAAAAAGGTAGGCTATTTGTTTCGGCTATAACTTTTGATTACCTCACCTATTTAGAAAAAGGAAAAGAACCCGCACAAGAAGACATAAAGATCTACATCCTAAAAAAAATATCGTTCATTGACTATGTTAAGACCAAGATGTGGTGGACCAACGCTAGACCTTGTCATTTTAGGGCATCACTCACTTCCTTAATTTGAAAACTACAAAATATAACATAAATAAATATGGAAAAATAATGCTCCACTAGACACACTTGTTATATAAAACTCTATATAATATTTTTCACAAAATTCCACCATTTGCATACCAAATGAGTGGACCAACGCAAACATATTTATTATTTTTTGAAAAAAAATATAACATACCAACCTTAGAAGAACCTCGTTTTTGGGGATTTATGCTTAGTTTCCATAACTAAAAGTTATGTATTCCGAAAGGTAATCCGATTGTCCACGTTTCATATTCTTACACCATATTCCAAAAAGTTGTGTAGGTACCTCTGGTATTGCATTTTGACATTCATATTTTTGTTTTTCTAGAAGTCCATTGCAACGAACATGCCGTAAGTGACCAGCATTAGCTTGCACCAGCCCATTATATGCATATTCTTCGATCGAGACTTCACCCATGGAATATTCAAGAAAGAATATTTTCAATGTGTGTTCCATACTCTACTCATTGGCTTAGAGAATAATGAATTTTCATTTAGTTTTCAATGTCTAGAAGAGCAATATTTGGGTTCTCAATAATGTAAACAGAGTTACGGTCACATCAGGTTTTCATAACATAAACACAAATGTAAGATATGCAATGGATTTTCCAATTAGATCCCTTGAATTTCTCGGTCAAATTCATAAATGAAGGCGTTGGAACTACCCAAGGTCAATTCATTCCCATAAAAAATGAAAGTTTCTTTACTCAACATATGGGTAAGGATCATTCTATCTATAACCTAGTGCACAATCTCGATGAGACACTGTTACAAGTTTTTATGTGCTCATTTCCAAATAGATCTTAGATCCGATGCAACGCTGGTGTTTGCTGGGAAAAAAACATAATTATCTTTCTCTAAAAGGTCCTCTATTTTACTAGGGTATTTTTTTCACGTGAATCACCACTGGGCAGTTGAAAGAGCAAGAATGGGATAATAGACAGAGAACGTAAGAGAAATGTAATGTGTCAGGACCTGGAATTGTCCATTTTTCCACCACTTATTGACATACTTTTCATCCATTTTTCATCCATTTCTTACCATTATTCCTCATTTATCATT
>LPNX010507738.1:19776-30516 GCA_001517045.1 Pseudotsuga menziesii
ACGAACATTCAATCATATAAAAAGCTACATAAAAATACGAAACATTCAATGATATAAAAAGTTACCAACCTGTTTAGCTGCAACCATATTGCGGTTCAAGGTATATATCTTAGGATATCTACTTGTCTGTTGTCTCATTCCAGATACTCCCTCTCGATCAAGACTTCAATTCGCTTTTTAATTTCTTCAATTTTTGGGTTGAATGCCCTTCCAAGTTGTTGGGCGCATTCACTCACCAGATTTTCATAATTTACAACTTTCTGCCCTTTTATAATGCACACAATTGATGCATCAATAACCAAAGGTCTATCCTGGGAAATATCCTTAGTACCATTTGTCTTACCATTCAGCAGCGGCATTGGAAATTTTACCTTCCTTGTTCTATCTGTAAGATTAATATTGATGTCGAAATAATCAGCTGTGCCTATAGTGGCTGTATCATGCTTCTTCAGGAATATTGATTATGAATAAACAAATTTAAATATTTATAATTGTTATTGTTTCCACGTTCTTGTTAGTTTTGCTTCCATTCCCACCGATTATACATTCTCTTCAAGGCTTACTCCTTCACCCCATGCACTTTCTATTCTTATATTTTGCTCGTTTAGGTCCCATGCCCACCCAAAATTATCTATTCATTCACTCCACACACATTTTGTATTTTAGGATATAATATATTTTGACTATAATTCCCCCCACTCAGACTTTGTTTTCATCATTAGTTTCCTTTTAAGGTATTTACCTCTACCCTAGATTCGTGTAAGGCTCCACTCCTTTAGCAGCGACTTCTTCTTTAGAAACCAACTTCTACTTTGAAATATGCATGTTCATCTTGGGTGCATATACTCATGGATTTGGTTCTTTTTGTCTCGGACATCCACTCAAACTCCTTTTTGTTCTCAGTCTAGGTTCTTTTTGTGATCCTCATTACCACCCTACCAATAATGTATTCATTTTCATCAGTTTCTCAAGGCATAAATATATTTATTAGTTTTTTATCAATATTTTTAATTCCTTAGCTCTATCCTAACAACAATTTACATATCAACAACTATTTTTATGGTGAGTTCTACTATAAAATTTCTTAGTCACTTACAAGTTATGAATCATATTTGCTAATGGAAATAACATCTTTCATCATTTGTGCTAGCTATCATCACTCCTACTCCATGCTGTCTTGTGTCACATCCCTTAATCAAACAACCCTCTACTCAGTACAAGCCTTCCTTGATTAAATAATTTCCATCTCTTGCCTTGAATCTCCCCCATATCTAAAATCCCAACTCCTCTCTCTCCTAAATGTCATTTAAGATTAAATCCATGACACCTTACTCAATTTAGGGTTCAATTGCTACATCAAAGCTCCATATTCCACCACTAGATCGAAAGGAAACTTTCTTCGTCTGTGCTTGTAAAACACCCCCAACCCTACACTCCTTATCGATAATATATCTTGTGGCAACACTATTAAACGTGTTTTCTCCCTTTCTCTACTAAATATATTGAATGCCCTTCATTTTCCATTGTCCAATCACTACAAGGAAAATGAATTCTAATGGTTTTTCTGAAAGCTTCCCAAAAAATATCTTCCTTGCTTATTTTTAGTGGAATTTGTCACGATAGGTAAGCTACTAGAGACTTTAGTGGAGGATTTTTTATTAGTGAGATTAAATCATATAAACCACACATCTATGTCCATATGTATGCCACCTTGGTGTATTAAGTAACCATGTGTCCCTCGAAAGAAGTTATAACTAATCTATATAAATATGAGTTTATTTAATTTTAAAGAAACTCTAAGCGATGCATAATAAGCTTATTTTCCCTTACCCAAAGAAAAAATAATAACCCATAAATTTATTTCAAGTTAAATAAACTGCAATCCTTCATATGTCAAAGGAATTAAAAAAGAGACCCCTACTAAGGCCCCACGAAGTAGACATAAATATTTCCTTCACAAAACAATCCTATAGGTGATCCCATACTTTTCCATATTTCTATACATAATGATTCCAAAACATCTTAAGACACTACTGATCACAAATTTATCCAATAGCAATATTGAAGTCTCTTCATATACTCTTCATTTTAAAATAAAACAACTGCAAATATTAAATAAGAACCATAAATTTTTAATGATAACGGATGTGTGTGATCTCAAAGTTGTGAGCATCATAAAAATCCACCTAGATATGGCATTCACCCTATAATAGATTGGACCCTTATTTAGAAAAAACCATTAACTGTAATATTTCTTTCTCTATAAGTGTGGACATATGGTATGGAATTGAATACTACCTAAACTCTTTCCACATCATCGAAAAGTGGTTTTAGGCTAAAGTTCCTTATAGTATTCTCCCTCCTCAACCACTTTATAACTAAAAAAATGAATCACCAAAAACTTATAGATGTCAAATGCCATATTTTAGAGAATAATTGATCTAAGCAACTTAAAGTCATGAGTTCAGAGAAATTATTTGAACCATAACCATGATAAAATGTGTCTCTATGAGATATATTACTATTCCAAGTATCCCTCCTAATGGTGGATCCCCTTGTGAAACTCCATGAAAATAGGCTTGTTGCCCATTCTTATCAATTATCTCATTTAAAATGTTACTTGGAGCCCTTACAACTTAATCTTGTTTGTAAGAGCGATGATATGAACAGACATAAATTCTCAATGATACCCCTTAAGAAAATTGCTTAAGGAAAGGTTATCTAATTCTTAGACTAGACAAACAATTGAGATGGGAGTAAAATCTTTGGAAGGGTTATTCATCCATTCTCTCTTATCTCGATCCCTAAGAATTCCATGACAAAGGAAGGGATAGATAATGAGTCCAAAGTGTAGGGAAAATCAACAAATGGATAGATCAATCTCTCAACTGATTACTAGGGAAAATGTTAGTGACAAATTATATCCCATGGAATAACTTTTGAGCTATTTTTTCAAAAACATTTTTGTCATTCTCCATTTTTTCCAATATGATTTGCCCAAAAATCATAGGATTAAAATTTTTTACTCTAAAACTCATCAAAATTGTTCAAAAACTATATAAAACCCCTAGATATTTGAATATTTTTAAAAAATTATTGCCAAACATGTTATGGTTGGAGATTTGATAGTTAGTAAGATTCACAAATGTTTTTACACTTTAAGAAAAGTATGGATCCTTAAAATTTTCCTTACTACTTACACCTCGACAGAAATAAATCAACATATAAGGGTAAGTCAGCCATTCCACTAAAAATAGGTTTACCTTCGCTAGAACACTATGTAAATCTAAGTATCCACTCACTATTCCATTGGAATTATATGATGGAGGAAGAATGGATTGGCACTTAAATAGTATCCCCTTCGAGGTGAATAAAACTATGGAGGAAGAAGGATCATCCATGTTATAAAAAGAGGATCATAAAGAAATAACATAAAATAAATTGCATAAATAAAACACATAAAAAACAATCCAATAAATATATTAATATGCGTGGTTCACCAATTATGGCCTACGTCAAAGGATAAGAATCTAGTCCTTTTCTATTATATCATCCATCAACATGAAGAGATACAACCTGCAACACCTTAGTTGCAACTTCCTCTTTACTCTCTCACAGTATCTCTCACTCATACATGCTAATATTTCACAATACACAACTACAATACAATTACATCATACTTAAAATAGGGTTTCCTTCTATGGAAAAAGCCCCTAACATAACTTCTATTATCAAATCTTCCTAATAATAACCATGGGAAAATACCAATGGCTACACAAAACATTGGGCTTGTAAACCACTAACTAAAACCATTATTGACCAAGTCAAGAATGATCTAGATGGATATTGTTTAGGGGTTGGCTACATCTGAGGAAGATAGTTAGGTTCCACAACTAACAATCTCCCACTTAGAGACTAATCACAACAACTCTATTGTTGTTGTACCTGATGGACTATAATCCATCCTAGACTTGGAAAGTTTATCATCTTCACCTTCATGTTTGAAGTCCAACTAAAACCGAGTTGGAAATCAATTTGTCCATGGTTACTACCTTTGTTAACATGTTTGCAAGTTTCTTGCTCATATGTATATTTTCCAACTTCAATTTCCCATCTTTCAAATTGGATCATATTGAATTGTACTTGAGCGGTATATTCTTAGTATTAGAATGTAAGGATGAATTTTAATGTACAAGATGAATGTCACTCTGGTTGTCACTATACAACTTATTATTCTCCTTCTTCTTACCCATTTCCTCCATGGACCTCTATATCCAAATCATCTCTTTACCAGCCTCTGTAGAAACAACATACTCTTATTATGTTGTTGTTCCACCTATAGTAAAATCATACTCTATGGTGCTCCTCCTACTATATTTATCACCTTCCATATCTACATCAACACATCTCTATAGAACATTGTTCATATCTCTATAACATTATGCATGAGTAGTAGTACCTATAAAAGACATGAGAATCCACTTTACTTCCTTCTATTGCTCTTTACCTAGATTGTTCATATACCTTTTTACAACTCCCATTGCATGTTAAATATCTAGTATTGTGCACACCATCACATACATCAAGCTATTGGATGTTGATGAATAAGGGACCTTAGACATTTATTTTATCTGCTCCTATATCTTAGGACACATATCCTTAGTTAGTTTGAAATACTTGGCCAAATGTCTACCATCTATTTTTGCATCCTACATTCTACACCTCTCCAACACCTTCCCTATGTACTCACCATGAGACAATGTCAATTTTGATTTTTCAGGTCTTTTGATATTCTTATACAAAGCAAATTCTTTAAAGCACCCAAATCTTTCATCACAAATGAATTAGATCATTTCCTTTTGAGCAAAATTATATCCTACATGTTAGACCCTGCAACAAGCATGTCATCCACATGCAATAACAAGTATTAGTGGAAATTTGGGATCTAAAATGGGCCTCCTAAGGAAAATAATAAAAAAAGCCACATCACACTACAAATATTTCATGTCAGATTAAATCTAATGAAAATCTAATGAAAGTCAACCTAAATCGTCTCATTAATGCTAGTTGACAACTATATTGAGTTAATGTAGAGTTAAGAGATATTGATTAAAAATATTAATGAAATATTTAGATTCTTGTGCACACATAATAAATAATAGGAAACTTTTGAATTTTATATTATTATTTTTTTAAATGAATAAACCACTACTTTTTATATATTTAATAAATGTAGAACTCAAATATATTCATTTATAATGAAAAATATAATTATAATAGTATTAAAAAAATAAAAAAATCACTATTATTTTTAATATAAATTTTATATTAATTCATATAAAAAAGATTACATCACATAAAATAAAAAACAATAACTATGTATATTCATATTATTTTTTATATTAATATAAAAACATTGTGGTTTAAATGTTTTATTTATTTTTGGATGTAATAATTAAATATATATATCTTTTAAATATTATTTAATAATATTAAAAATACTAAATATCTTTTATTTAGTATTTCAAGATAAGTATATTTAAAATTAAATATTATTTAGTTTTCTTTTTTAAAAATTGATTAATAAATATTTTTAATATTTCAAAATGCTTCCACTACAATTTTAATTAATGCAAAGGTTATGTTTTAGAGGATTTGGAAGTAGTGATCAAATAAAATATTCTATATTTATTAGTTAAAGTTTAATTATCTTATTTCAAGGTGATCTTTTCAAGAACTTAACCAATGTGAGGTTGATATGGAGTTAGCTATTGTCAAATAAAAATATGACACATTTTTAGTATTTCAAAATGCTTCCACTACAGTTTTAATTAATGCAAAGGTTATGTTTTAGAGGAGTTGGAAGTAGTGATCAAATAAAATATTCTATATATATTAGTTAAAGTTTATTTCTCTTATTTCAAGGTGATATTTTCAAGAACTTAACCAATGTGAGGTTGATATGGAGTTAGCTATTGTCAAATAAAAATATGACACATAAGCATTATGTGTCCAACTCAACCATAATGGTTGACCAAAGATATTGAAATTCTATTGGTTTAAAAATTCAACTCAATCCAGCTCATCCATGGCACAGTTTTTTATAAGGCCCATTTTAGACCCCAAATTTTCTCTAACATAACTTCCATCATCTAGCCTCTTAAAATAAACATAGTGGTCAGAATGACATCTACTATAACCTTATTCTGCCATAAACATGTCAAATTTCAAATACCACTTCCACGAATCTTTCTTTAGTCCATACAAACTCTTTTTCAAGATACACACTAAATTCTCCTTCCCTTTGACCCCATAACCCTGTGGTTGTTGCACATAAATATATTCCTCCAAATCCCCATGGAGAAAACTTGTTTTTGCATCTAGTTGTTCATGATCCGAATATTATAGTTCCACTAGAGTTAAAATAGTCTTAATTGAAGTCATTTTAACAACAGGCTAAAATATCTCTTCAAAATCGATACCTTTATTCTATGCAAATCCCTTTACTACAAGTATGGCCTTGTGCCATTTTTTCCTCGCTCTTCTTTCTTGAACATGTAAACCTGTTTATTCAACAATGCTCTTTTACTTGCAGGAAATTGAACCAAGTCCCAAGTTTGGTTTCTTACTAAGGAGTCCATATCCTCTTTCATGCATTACTCCCACTTATTTCTTGTGTCTACTTATTGTTGAGAAAGTGTTCATGTAAACTGTTGAATGTATTCATTACTACATGCCATTTCTTAATATCTCATCCCAGTGAATTCATGGTGGCTAAGTGAAAGGTCTCCTTCCTGCCTATATGCTTCCTTTGTTTGTTGATTTACATGCCAATGTTTTGGGACAAATCAGTTTGTATTACTACTATACCAACCATCAAAGTTAATAGTCACCTACACCCATTTCTAGAGACATTCCATTCATCCAAAACCAAAAGGAAGAGTTTCTTGTTCCATCAAAAGACAAAGGTACTATTCTTGTATTTACAAAGAAAAATGAAAATAATTTTATTCATGAGGTTTTCTATGCACCACATCTGAATGTCAATCTAATCAGTATAGTTCAATTACTTCATAACCAATATGATATTCGATTTTATGATACATATTGTGTTATTTATGATAAACCTCAAGTAAGAGACTCATAGCCAAAGTTGAAATTACCAAGAACATAATATTTCCTCTTAGTCTCAGGAGTTCCAACCTTCCACTGTCTGTATCCCATATTGTTTCTAGTCTAGATGAATACTAGTTATGGCACTGCAGATTTGGTCATATTCCCTTCAAGTGTCTCAATATCCTACACAAACAATCCATGCTCAATGGGTTACTAGTTATACATGAACAATCCATCTCCTATGAGGATTGTATCATTGGGAAACATCAAAGGGACAACTTCCCCACTTCAACATCTCGAGCTAAAGAACATATTGAGATAGTTCATACACACCTTTGTGGATTCTTGCAAACTCAATCCATAGGAGGTATATTTTAGTTTCTAACATTTATTGATGATTTTAACAGGGACATATGGATTTATCTCCTCAAGAACGAATCATGGACTTTCTCGAGGTTCAAAGAGTTCAAGGCCCTGACCGAGAAGCATTCTTGAAAGTTCATTAAAGTGCTCGATTCAGATGTGGAGGTGAATATGATTCACATTAGTTTACAAAATTGTGCAAGTAGCATGGCATCCAGAGATAGTTCACCACTAGATACACTCCACAACAAAATGGCTTTGTTAAACGAAAGAATTGGATGATCATGAACATGGCACATAGCACGTTGCCATACAAGAAGTTATGAGGTGAGTAATGTGATGAAGTTGTTGCATGCTCAATCTACTTGCTCAACGCATCACCTACGATGAGTGTCTAGGACAAGCTTCCTGAAGAAGCATGGAGTGGAACTAAGATTAGTGTTGCACATATAAAAGTTTTTTGTTCTATTGCATTTTCTCATGTTGAAAAGGAAAAGGAATAAGGAAATATTGAAAATACAGTAAAGCCAAGAACTATAAAAAGGATTGCATATCTGATAATGTTGAGAAAGGAAAGGGATTTGAGGATACCCCTTCCACAGAGACAGAGACCTCCTCATAAGAAGGAGGGGGTGTGTACCTAACTTCCAAGGGTAATCATTCAGAACATGATATATGGTTGATTGACTCAGGTGCGTCATATCATATGACCCCTCATAGGTAGTTTGTTATGTGAATATGGAAAGTACAATGGAGGATATGTGTACTTGAGAGATGGTTCACTAGACAATATCATTGGGCGTGGTAGAGTCAAGCTAAACTAAAGGACGGCAGGATTAGAACTCTGAATCTAGAAAGAAACCTGATATATGTCGGGTAGATGGATGTTGTAGGTGTAAAGAGTGTGTGGAGATGGTGCTTGCAAAATGGTCTGGGGATCAATGTATTAATGAGGGTAGTTTGGTATAGAAATGTGTACAAACTATTGGGAATAACCATCATTGATGAATGTAACCGTTATGTTGTGCTTGAGGAAGGAGGTAAAGATGAAAGAACCCTGACTGCATCACGAGGAAAGACAATGCTATGGCATCAAAGGCTGGGTCATATCAGAGAAAAGGGACTTTGAGCATTACAAGGCAAAGGTATGGTTGTAGGTATGACTGATTGCACTCTAGATTTTGATTTATGTGAACATTGCATATATGGAAAACAAAATCGAGTAGGATTTGCATCTGGTGCTACAATATCAAAGGGAATTCTAGAATTAATACATAGTGATGTGTTTGGCCTTGTTCTTGTTCCATCATTAGGAAAACATGTGTATTATGTTTCATTTATAGATGATTTCTCAAGGAACGCATGGATCAATTTTCCTTTTAAAGAAATCTGAAGTATTTGCTAAGTTTAAATAATTTAAGGTACTAGTAGAAATTCAGTCAAAAATTAAAATAAAGGTGTTAAGGATAGATAATGGTGGAGAGTTTTGCGTTAATGAATTCGAGGATTTCTGTAAGAAGTGTGTTATAGCAAGGTAAAAGACTACTCTATGCACACCTCTATAGAATGGAGTTGTTGAGAGAATGAATAGGGCATTGATGGAAAAGCCAATAAGGACGATAAGCAGTGTTGGGATAGGACAAGAATTCTAGGTAGAAGTAGTGGAGACAACATGTTACTTGGTAAATCAGTCACCCACATCAACATTGATTGGTAAAAATCCATAAGAGGTATGGACTGGTAAGAAACCCTCTATTAAGCATATGAATTTTTTTGGTTGTGATGCTTATGTACATGCTCCAAAGGAGAAAAGGAGAAAGTTGGATAACAAAGCTGATAAGTGTATGTTTATTGGCTTTAAATATGGTATGAAAGGTTATAATATTTGGAATCCTATAACTAAGAATATTGTTTACAATCGAGATGTTGTGTTTAGAGAGGTCAAAGAAGTCCCCATGCAAGAAGTGAATCCAATGGAAAAGGAACCAAAGAAAATAGAGTTTGAGTTAGAAGGTAAAGAATCTAACTCAACGGAAGAATATGAATGAGAAGAATAAGAAACTCATACCCTAGTTTTAAGGAGATCTTCTTGAGAAACAAGGAAACCATAAAGGTATTCCCCTCCTGATTTTTGCTCTCATTTTGCTTTTTCTATTACTGATGATGATCCTAGAAATGTGAAGGAAGTTGTTGATTTAGAGGATAGTGATCTATGGAAAAAGGACATGGTTGAATAAATTTATGCCTTAGACATAAATGGAACTTGGGATCTAGTCTAGTTACCAGCTGGAAGAAAATTCAATGGGATAAAATGGTTGTTTAAAAAGAAGTTGGCTGTAGAAGATAAAGTGGAGAAGTACAGATCATGTTTGGTAGAGAAGGGATATTCTCAAGTAGAGGGAATTGATTTTGGTGAAAAAATTTCTCCAGTTGTAAAATCAAATTCTATTATATTTATTCTTTCTATTGCTGCTGCTTTTGATCTTGAAGTAGAGCAGATGGATGTGAAGACAACGTTTTTACATAAGGATCTAGAAGATGAAATATACATGAAAAAACTATAAGGGTTCATAGTAAAGGGAACGAAAGATATGGTATGTAAACTAAAGAAGTCTCTTTATGATCTAAAGCAACCTCTAAGAATGTGGTACCAAAAGTTTGACACATACATACTTGAATTAGGGTTTGTGAGAATCAAAGTTGATCACTGTGTATACTCCAAACAGGTTGGTCATGATCATTTCATTAACATAATACTATATGTTGATGACATGTTGTTGATTGGAAACAACATAGATGTTATAAAGGAGGTGAAGTCTCAAGTATCCTCCAAATTTGATATGGAAGATATCGGTGCTGCAAACTTCATTCTGTAAATGGAGATAAGAAGAGATCATGCAAAAAAGATTATTATTTTAAATCAAAGAAAATATGTTGAGACGATACTACACTACAACAAATTTGACTTTTAGGGGTGGTTGTCTTCTGCCTCCAAAAGTCACTTTTTGGGGCGGTTTTGGATTTGGAAGCGATCTTTACAAAACCGCCCCTAATAGCATTGATGCTAAAGGTTTTGACTTTTAGGGGCAATTCTAGAAAATATCAAAACCGACCCTAAAAGTGACTTTTGCGGGTGGTTCTGGAAGAGATCAAAACTGACCCTAAAAGTGACTTTTGGGGGTGTCTCTAAACCCCCCCAAAAAAGTGTCTTTTGCGGTCGATTCTAACCCCCCCACCCCTCCCAAAAGTCACTTTTGGGGG
>LPNX010507738.1:42716-56139 GCA_001517045.1 Pseudotsuga menziesii
AAGGTAATGCCTCCAAAGCTTTAAAGCTAACATCACTGCAGCCAACTCTAGGTCATGAGTAGGGTAATTCTCTTCATGTGGTTTTAGCTTTCTCGATGCATAAGCTATTACCCCACCTTCCTGCATCAATACTACACCCAAACCCTGCCTTGAAGCATCGGTGCAAACCTTGAATTCCTTCTCCATATCTGGAACTCATAGAATTGGTGCACTTGTCAATAGTCTTTTCAGCTCGGCGAATGCGGCATCGCATTCATCTGTCCATTCGTACCTAGTGCCCTTACGTTGTAGGGTAGTTATGGGTTTCGCGATTTTTGAGAAACCCTCAACAAACCTTCTATAATACCCAGCTAACCCCATGAAGCTCCTTACTTCATGCGCATTCTTTGGCATGGGCCAATCCATTATGGCCTTCACCTTTTCAGGGTCAACAGAAATTCCCTCACCAGAAATTATATGCCCTAGGTAATGGATCTCCTTCTGATAGGAAGAACATTTGGACAACTTACCATACAACTGATGCTCCCTTAAGCATGAAAACACTATTCGCAAGTGTTTCTTGTGCTCCTGTTCATTCTTGGAGTAGATGAGGATGTCATCCAGGAAGACTTGTACAAACTGATCTAAGTATTTTCAGAACACGCTATTCATGAGACTCATGAATATGGCTGGGGCATTGGTCAAACCGAAGGGGACCACCACAAACTCATAGTTCCCAAACCTTGTTCGAAAAGCAGTCTTAGGTATATCACTTTCCTTAATCCGTAGCTGGTGGTAACCTGATCGTAAGTCGATCTTTGAGAAGACTGTCGCCCCTTTCATTTGATCAAAGAGGTCATCAATTCGAGGTATCGGGTACCTATTCTTTACGGTGGATCTATTCAAATCTCGGTAATCTATACATAGACACAAGGATCCATCCTTCTTCTTCACAAAGATTACTCGCGCACCCCACAGTGAAATACTTGGTCTGATGAGCCCTAGATCTAACAATTCCTTCAACTGCATCTGCAACTCACAAAGTTCTGGGGCCGTCATCCTGTAAGGTGTCTTCGATGTTGGCTCTGCACCAGGCTTTACCTCAATGGAAAAATCAAGTTCCCTCTTAGGAGGTAACCTAGGTAATTCCTTTGGAAATACATCACTGAACTCAGCTAACACTGGATAGTCATCAAAGGAGGGTCCCTTCTCACTGTTTACTGCTTCAACAATGTACAACTAGCATCCCTGCCGCATACATCGCTTTACGTTCATCGTTGATATGAAACGTAGGGACACCTTCCGTTTGATACCCTGGATCTTGATGGCCTCTCCGTTGTCATTAATGCAAAGAACCTTCTTTCCATAACAATCCAAGAAAGATCGATGTTCCTCAAGCCAGTTCATACCAATGATGAGATCATAAGTTCCGAGAGTGGTGACGTACACTTTGACTTGTGTAACACACACCCCGAGATCCACCACACACTTATCGACACTAGGTCCTACTGCTTGCTTTACCCCTGAAGCCATTTCGACTAAGATGAAATCGTCATGTTCGTAGGCTGCCAACCCACATTTGTCTAATGCATATGGAGAAATGAAACTATCAGTAGCACCAGGATCAAACAATATTCTAAGCTTGACATTATTGACCGTACCTGATGATTCCACCACAGTGGATTGGTGCTCTGCTTGATGGTTGTTTACTGCAACCGAGATCTGATGCCTACTACCCCCACTCCTCATTGGAGCTTTTCCTTCTCGCTACACTGTACCGGATCGTAATTCAAGACAATCACGCTGGTAATGTGGACCTCCACATCCCCAACAAGCAACCTGTAATGGAGTGGGTGAAATAACCTGTTCAAACCTTTGAGAGGGCTCCTCCCCCTAGGACCCCTTCCTCTACCGGCTGATCCTCTGAAATTCCTCACACCCTGGTGAGTTCCTGTGGCTAGCTGGGGCACCGCCCTAGTTGCCACTGATATGTCTACCGCTGCGACTCTTGGTGTGCTCCTATTCCCGTAGGGAGGCGTCCTCGCATATCATCCCCGAGGGTAGCTTCGAGGGGCCTTCCCCACAAACCCTGACTGCTGAGAGTTGATTGACCTGATGGGCTTTGCACCCAACATCTCCTCAATGTAACGAGCACAATCTACTGCTTCAGTGACCGAAGATGGTTTCCACATCCGTACCTGAGCCCTGATCTTGGCATTGAGCCCATACACGAAGCACTCAACCTGGCGTTCATCATTGTCCAAGTAAGGGACATACTTCACTAACTCCATGAACCTCTCTTCATACTCCTCCACCGATAGATGCCTTTGTACCAAGGCATGAACAGCCCCTGCTTGTTCTTCTTGGTAGGATGCGGGTAGGTACTTCCCTTTGAATTTTTCCACAAACAGTTCCCATGGAACCGTGTCTGGTGTAAGGTGTAGCTGCCTTTCTTGGTTTCCCCACCAGTTCAAAGTGGCCCCCTTTAGTTGAAATATGGCCAGTTTGGACTTGGACGTGGAGGTGTACTCTTGCAAGGTCAAGCACTTGGTCATCTCTTCCAACCACGACTCTGCTCATATCCCTGATCGACCCCCTGAAAATTCTGGAAGCCTTATCTTCTGAAGTTCCCTCTTGATATCCTGGTGTGGATTTCTTGGTAATGTATTCACTTCTACCACAGGAACTTCCTCCCTTAGTGGAGGGGCATTCACTTCTACCTCTGAGGTAGCACTTCCTCTTTGTGCTAGTCCCCTGAGTGTTTCGTTTATTGCTTCCAACGAGCACAGTATAAGGACGGTCTCTGGCGATGGTGCTGGCACATTCGGCTCAGGTAACGCCGTAGCCTGACCTCGCCCCCGACCTGCTCGCGTTCTTACCATGTTTATCCCTGCTACATGGAATAATAAAATAATTAGCATATGACGACATCATGACTAATTTACCATCAAACTCATCAATTAATTCAAAATGCATCATGACTAATTTATGAGCGTTTACTCTAAGAGCTATAGTTCAGGATGTTTCGATCAGGCCATCTTGAGGCCACCCGGTACTAGATATACTGCAGTAATTCTATGTAGGTTTAGGTATTGGATTCCACACAACCCTCCTCGAGTCGCCATCAACTCTTCAAGATATTCAATTAATGTTTATTGCCCGCTCTCATTAACAATTAATAATTTAATAATTTACTAATAGAATAACCTAAGTTTTAAGTCTAGCATCATGTTTACCCAACATTTTGTCATGAAATAGAATCTGTGTCCTAGCGATCAGCTCGTCATGTTGGTCTCCGTGGTATCTCGTTTTCAAGATTCTGTGTCGGTCTTGCCCCTTCGACTATACGTCGAAGTTTCGGCAAGGAGCTTTTTCAAGAGGAAAAGCTAATCATTAACTATGTTACATTAATTACATTAATCAATTAAAATAGTTAATAGTTAATTAATTTCCAAAATTATTTATAGTATATATTTATATAATTGAACAAAATTTTAAATAATATAATAAAAAAATAAAAAAATTATTTAAATAGTTAAACCTTGTGGGATAATGTTAAATTTTATTTATTTATTTAATAATAATTATTATACATCTATATATATATATATATTTAAATGAATTATTAATAATAAAAATTAAATTAAAATAAATAATATATATATAAATATATAAAAAAAGAAATAAAACCCTAGTTGCCTTAACCTAAGGCATGTGGCCTCTCATGGGCCATCTGACCAGGTAATTAAATAATTAAAAAAAAAAATTATTAAACAAATTTCGTGGCCTACCTTACTACTACTCTACCCTACATGGAGCCCTTGAAGACACCACGCGTCCTCCTCATGGCACTCCACCACCATGCAATGAAAAAAAAACCTAAATAGGGTCAAACCCTAGCTTCGGGTCATTTTCCCTTCACCCATTTTTTTTTTCCAATGAGCTCTGCTCTGCACCTCCCATGGCGAGTGAGTTCTGCAACTCAGCCATAGTTCTGCAACTCTAGCTCAACTCGGCAGCTATAATTTCAACCCCACAAACGGTTCCACCGGAACGTTAGAGCTAGCCCAAGCTCAGCTTCAACACAATGCACTAGGATAAAGGTTTGCTACATAACTAAATGTTTACTTCAGAATTTATTCTTCCCCTTTTTGTCTCAAGTTGTTCATTTTTGTCGAGCCCTGGCTTCTCGGAGTCCTCTCCCTTTTCCTACCTTCTGAATGAGGGCATAGCTATGTTTTTTTTTTTTTTTGCCCTGGCCGTAGGCCACTGGGCCGGGCTGAGCCCAGGCCGCAGGCTCACGGCCTTGCTGGCCGGGCTGCGCCCAGCTCCCTGCGGATAGCTCTTGCCTTCTTTTGAATGGCGTGAGAAGAACGATGGTGAGCTCTCTTTGTGATTTGTTTTTCTCAGCGTTGAGGTTAAATCCCTCCCTAAGAATTCCAGATTCAACCATGGTTGTTTTTCCTACGAAGGTGGGTTGCGGCTTGTCGGTTTTCCTATTGATTCTCTGACAGAGTCTTCCCTGTCTAGGATGACTAAAATCGACAGAGATGACTATATTGTTGGATTAGCCTTTACAGGTCATTCAATATGCCATGCTCGATGATAATAAAAACTGCCAGCAAGGTATTGATGTACGAATGGGCGTTCATGCTGCCATGAACTGGGCTTCATAACAGAACTGCGTTTTCGTGGACCATAGCAACGTAAAGGTATGCCCATGGTTTTATTTTTCTTGTTTTTAGTTTTATGAAACCCTGGAATGGGCTCATGAGATATTTAGCTTTATTGTACTTTGGTTCAGTGTCAAATGTCTATGTCACCGCAATCTACATTAAACGGCAGGCTAGGGAGGAATCGTTGCTCACCTGGGAATTAGGGCTTCCGAATTTTGAGAAACACTATAGGAGAGGACGCTTGGGAATTCGCATAGGCAGTATGGACCCTTTTACATGCCGTATGCACCTCCAACAAACTTGTAGGTAGTATTCCTTCATTTTAGTGGTTCTTGAGGCCGTACACACCAATTGGTGAGGTCGTTGCCTAGCAATAGATGGTATTTTCTCTCACTGACTCTGCATTGGGTGTAGGCTGTAGTATGCTAGATGATAGTTGAATTATTTAATTACACAGCAGTTGCATTAATTCACTTATTCCAGCGAGTGTTGGGTATTCCCCACAGTGAAGGAGACACTCAATTATATTGTAGATTCTGAGATTTATTCATTTTTCAGTTCTCTGTGATTTCATGTTAAATTTTATTGGCTGTCGTTTATACAGGTGAGGTGAGAGAGTGAATGCCAATTGCCGTCCATGGAGGAGAGCTTACAGAGGGATTTCATGGCATTATTTATGAGGATCTCCATAAGCAAAAGGAAGCCCAGCGCAAGCAGCATCACAACAAGAAGCACCAGTCGTCGGGAGGAAGTTATTGCCCGTCGGTATCATAGTCATTTTAAATCATTGCCAGGAGGTCTGTCTTACCGAAAAGGCCAGATTGAGTCTTCTTGGAAAGGGAGGTTGCTCTTTTACGCAAAGTCATTTATATATATATAGATGGCCAGGTTTGGGGAAAGCAAGCAGTTTGCTTCAGACAGAATAGTTATATGTTATCATTTTACATTTTTCCTATTTAAAAACATCGTTTATGGATGTCATATATTAGGCGTTTTCCATTTTTTATTCCTTTCGGGTAATTTTTCTATATTTAACATACCAAATTTGCATCAATTTATTCACTCTGATTTAAGCTAAATGCTGCTATCTCACGTATATCATATTCTTTTCAGAATTAGTGGTATCAAGACATTTAGTCAGTGTGTGCCAGCATTAGTTAGAGCTGTTCTGTAACTCTCTTTATGACTATTAAAGTTCAAAATTGTTTTTACTAGAGTTTGGAACGATATCCCAGACGTTAAAAGTTTGATAGTATTATCCTTTGAAATGCGTTGTGCTGGATGGATTGTATTCGTTATGTAGACTAACGAAGGTTTGGCATCACTGAAATACAACAGAAAATTTACAGTTTCCTTTATAGTATTTCTTCATATGTTTCGGATCAAGTATCCTAGTTCGCCCTCATGTTTGCTAGAGTTCTCTATATTTGTTTTTATTAGGCGTAGGAAGGAGCTTGCCTTTGCTCTCGAGAACCATCATTCCTAGACATTATAGAAAAGAAGGGTATGTTATCATCTTAGCATGATTTGCCGAGCACGTTTAAAGTCTGGAGCAGCAGAATAGCATATATAATTATACTCGCATCCCTACCTTTAATTATTTTTGACTGGTTCAGATAGAGATTATCATAGTTATCTATTTCACTTTTATTGGGGTGCTTTATGGGTCAAACTCCTACGGCTTAAGCTCTAGCTACTTGTGCGACTGATTAAGAATACTACAAATCCAATAAGAACTCCTTTTTGAAAAACAAGAAGTAATATTAAAATATTTTTCTTCTTCTTTTGTTTAGGCCTTAAAGGTTCCAGCATTTGAGCCTAAGCTCTGATACCATGTGTAGAGCCCCAACTGGGTCTCTTTTAACTTCTATTTACAGTCAAAAAAATTCACTTTATATATACAGTTTGAAAATCTATAAATCTGTTTATTCTACTTGTAACAATTTACTGTTAACTGTGCAGGTAGCAAAGATAATACAGCATATAAACTTTTAAAATTTAATTAACAGAATTTGCCATAATAATGCCGGAAAATACCTGTAGGTAGCTAGTAGTTCCACCTTTGTTGCTGCCCTTGTTTGTTGTTTTTCCTTGCTTTTCCCTGCAGCCAAAAGTCCTTCCCAAGTTCTGAAACTCAACCGGTCCAAACCAGTCTTGCCACCCTGCCAACTGGCAAGGTCTCGCCGACCACCCAGCTCCAAAGGTACCCCTTTGGACCCCCAATCCCAAACCGAGTACAAGCCCTAAGCTGTTGTATCCCCTCAACAAAACAATCTCCCACAAAACCCCTTCTTTGTAGCTCTCTTCTCCCAAAACTTCTCAAAAAAAAACTAAGGTAAGGATGATCCCCTTCTCCTCCCTCCTTTCTCCCTCTTATTCACTGACTCTCCCCCCGAGCCTTTACTGCCCCTATCTTTTATTAAATGTTCAACCACTTGACCCATCTTCCTACCAACCTTATTTAATTTCCATCCCATCTTGGATCGATAAAAGGGCCATATTCCAGGAATGACAATTAAATAATTTTTATCCAACCCTATGGATTCAGGTGTCATGTCAGGAATTCATTATTTTATTAAATTGCTTATCACCGTCAATATTTTAATTTAATGTTTAGATATACCATACATTCTAACACATTTGTTTATTCCTAATAAATTATTCAACATTATCTTTGACATAACATACACTGAATGAATGCACTTAAACATTATTATTTTACAACTTAATATTATTTAAATAATTTTCTTAACCTCTATTTAACGAGACAACTTATTTATAATTAACAATTAATGCATGCTCATTTATTGATTAACAAACAATCATTCAAAAAGAAACAAATATATATATGTAAGTCCGTGAGGCATAGAGAATAAAAAAGAAACAAATATAGATAGATAGAGAGGTCAGTAAGGTCTGTAGGAAACAGAGGAAAGGCCAATCAAAGATGTATAAGGCCTAAGGAGAGCAGAATGTAGGTTCTGAGACAAATTTGTATGTACAGTTTCATTGAGTGAATGAAAAAACCTATTTGGGAATATCTCTGTGCATGTAAACTCAATTCTGTCTGAGTGTGTGAATTCATGAATTGAATGATTCTTTAAATATATGTTAATAGTTGTTAAGTTTGTGTGTGAATTAGGGCTTCTAAGAAAAAGGGAAACAAAGATTGATTGATCAATTCTCTGATTAATCGAAGGGGAATTAGGTGAACAATCCATTGAGGATTTCATGAATGAAGTGTGTGTACAGAGTAACCTTGTTGTAGGGTTCTGGTCTTGCAGATCGATCACAGTAAGGATCGATGAAAACTGAGATATAAGCCAATGCAGGATTGGAGAGTCGAGATCATGGAAGGAAAAAATCTATGACTGTAAAGGAATTTCACAATGGAGAGTTGCGGCCAAGATAAACCATATTATTGGAAACTGAACATTCATACGCTTCAAGATCGCATGGTGGAGATTGAAGCCGATGAAGATCAATGGTCAAAGCTAGATTTTGCAATTGAAATAGAAAGGAGGATAACAAAGGAGTCGGGCTACAAAATTTGAAAGTAATCATTGTACAATGTAAAGCTGATTAAGATCAACAAACGAAGTTGATCGTTGAATGATATCTACAGTCCTCGTATATTTCACAAGGAGAAGTTGCATGGTCCAAAGAAAATTTTATGTGCGTGAAATTTTTATGGGATGTGCCTCATAGTTTTTGGAATCCACCGTTGATTAGGTTGGGACATTGATTGGACGATCAACAAGTCATTTCATAGGTTCAACTAGAAAGCGGGTTAATAATACGAATGGTTGTGAAATTTTAAATTGCAATATAGTTTGTTCTATTTTCCATCATTGATTGAAATATACAGAGATCCAACGACTAATGATGATTTCTCTCAGTGAAATATCTCGGAGTATAACAACAGAGGCTGGATGGAGAATTTTATGAAATTGGGTTCATCGTCAATTTGAACTCCGCTCTTCATTAAGCGCTAGAGGATTATTTGGTCGGGTTGGTGAATTTAGTGGTTCTACTAAACAAAGAACCGACTAAATTGTGTGACAGACTCTCTAAAGACTGCATGAAAAGTGAGCCCGGGATCAATGTGTAATTAATATGAGCATTGTACATAAAGTGGAGATATTTTGAAATATTCTACAAGTACTTCAATTTCTCACTTTTGAACAAAAAATATGGATACAATTCATATATAGTTTGATATTAATGTCTTAAAAGAAAAGGCATTTACCACCAATGACCACAACCAACTAAAAAGTAGCCAATGGGGTTGCTAACTACATTATGTAAAATTCTTTAATAGTGGTCACAGAAGCTTTAGGAGACCTATAGGTGATACTCCCAATACCTAAAAGGTAACCTATAGGTGATACTCCCAATGAATGTTGAAATTGTATTGATAATAAGGATATATACCTCAAATTTCAGCCCTGATGCCAATAACGTCAAATGATCTTGGTGTCCTCTATGCTTTACACAATTATTTCACACAAATTAGTTTTTACACCATCAATCGGGTATAGTTATGGTTGTAATAAATATGTTGTAATTAAATTTGTTGTAATCAAATACTTTCAATATTGTTCATTACATTACCTTCCCATGGTCAATAGCTATCCTGCAATCAACTTTTTTCCTTTAACAAATGTAAAATAAAATCAATTCATAAAATAGACAAGTACAACTATACTTAAAATAAATCAACATGTTATAATCAATGAAACGACAATAAGAAATATGGTGATAACTTACAAATATGCATTAGAGAATGATACAAATTGTCATTATATTCCTTTCCATTGTGAATACCTACATATATAATGACAAAATGGTATATGTAGAAATAATAGCTTCATCTCTATGAGCAAAGATGCTAATAAGAATCACATGAAATAGATCTTTCTACTAAGAATTATCACAAGCATACACAAGAAAAATATAGAGAAGAAAAGAGACAGAATCACATGAATGAAGAGATGAATATTGGGGTGTATCCTTCAATTGAATAATGATGGATAATAGTGTACATAAATATACATCCCTCATAGGAAAATCGGGTTGTATGGAGACAACTCATAAAGCTCAAAAAGGTTGATTTACCAAAATATAGCAAACCCCCATGAGTGGCTAAAGCACTTCTCAAATATATCAAGGACCCCACAAATTAGCAAAAGCATGAGTGATTTGTCAAGGGAGATGGAAAAACATGTTAATCTTGGAAAATGGAGATAAATTTATGAAGGATGGGTTGGAAACAAAAGAACCCAGTTTCCTAGTTTAACTAGCTTTACCTTATCCACAGAAAAGTGGGATAAAGCATAATAAAGCAAAATCCATTGTAAAGCATTGTTACTAATTATAGGATTCAATAAAGTGGTCAATATCAAACCATAATCAGAAATAAGGCATTCCTAGGGTATAGATGGAATGTGTTGACTTTAAGGTGCAAGTGGATGCCAACTAATTAAGCTAGTGGGTAGATAATTAATCAAATAATGATTAATTATTTTATCCCAAGTTATGAGTGGGTTTAATATATTCCAAAACCCCCCTATAATTCTAAATTTGTGATGTTATGTCAAAAATATAGATGCATATGGATGTATCTAGGGCCCAACAACAAGTCTATGGTCACCCTTTAGCAATTATTCATGTCCAGAAAAGTGAGGAAAGAGGTAAAACCACATGGGGAAAATCCTCCGTACATAATGGAGAAGGCACAAAATTTGAAATAATATGTATTCAACATATCTTTATCTTCACTTGAATGAGCTTAATGAATTTCTTATGGATGGAAGACTTGATGAAGAAATCATGAACTCCATTATCATGCGCTAGAGTGTAGAACCTGCAAGAAGGAAGAGGAGAGACTCCTTGTATCTCATAAATTGATGAAGTAGGAGAATTATATGAATGCTCATTTATGCTGTAAAAATATTATATGCAAACATAAACTGAAATGGGAAATATATCTGTGCATACTCCTTCCCAAAGAGTACAAAAATTAAGACAATTTATTACAGACTCGATTCCCTCAATAGCTGCAAAATTGTGATGTGAATTACATGTCAATATTCCAATCTGATGTACCACCTTTCTATATCTGATATGAGGCTGATAAAAATCTGATATATAAGAAACATTAGAATATGGAACATCAAATACAAAGGATTTAGTGACTCCATGAGGATATTGGGATAGACTAGGAAAACTATGAGCAAGTGGGGAAAACTGATAGGTGTAAAAATTTGAATGATGGATGGACATGAGATCTAAAACATAAATTTTTAGAACGTATACAAACATGTTTAATATCAGTCTAAATATTACTAATTTAATGGATGACCAACCATTTAAATATAGAAAATACTTCAAACCATGTAAGATAAGTAACACTGCATAAGAGACAAGTGAGGAATCAACTAGTGAACTTGGGATTTGTATGGTCTTAGGATTATTCAGAGGTATGGTATATGGTATGGATGGTGGTATTATATGTTTCATTACATTCATATAATACTTCAAAAAATATTCTAAATCATATATATAATCTTGTGAGGAAAAGTTGGTCAAAGACAAGTCATTATCTAGTGAAAAATCACAATTTTTGGGAGATGAATCTAGTAGACTGAGAGGAGGATTATCAAATAAAGGATCTGATATTTATGATTCTGATACATAAAACACTAAATATATATCATATATGTGAGAAAAGGATATAAATCTAGCACTCGAAGCATAAGTTATATCACCTTGGAACTGTGCACTATGACCGTGTTCTGAGGAATCAATAGGATTCTCTAGTTCATCTAGAACTTTGATATTGTGCTTCTCAAGAAGCTGAGACATGATGTCCATATTCTCCTTGAAACACTTCTTTGAATGAAAATCCTTTCTGCAATAATAACACTTGGATGTATCCCTTTCTTCTTACCCTTCTTTATTGAATCTTCATCAGTAGGCTTCAAACTTTCATCTTCAATTTCTAACTTTGGATTCTTCACAATTTGTTTCTCTTTTGATTTAAAATTATTGTTTCCTTGAACCATGAGAGAATGATCCTTGCCCTTGGAATAATTAAGTACACCCATATGGATCAATTTATCTTGCTCCTTTGTTAGTGAATAAAGAAAACAATTTAAAGAAGGCATTTTCCACTTAGGAACAACAAGCCTAGTAGCATGAAAAGTAGACACAAAAACTGAGTAATCAGGACCCAATTTAGAAATAATGGAAAGGATTAATAGATCATATTCTTTATCAATCCTGCATTGCTTGAGCATTATAACAAGTGACTTGAACTTGGTGAATAAAACCTCAAGAGATTCGAAATTGCTTGGACTCGGTGAGAATACTCAATCTCCAATTGATGCGCTCTTAGCTCATCTTGAACTCTAAAGAGAGACTCCAATTGTGTCCATACTTGGTTTGGAGTGGTTAAACCATCTATATTAAAGAATATATTAGGATAAATAGATATTAAAAGTAATCCATAGGCTTCATCCAACCTATTATGCCACTTGTCTTTCTCAATCACAGCATTGGGCTCATTCTCCAAAGCTAGAGTAACTTTGTATAATCCCCTATTGCGCAATAGAATGTCAATTTTGGATTTACATTCGTGGTATTTTAAGGGATTAAGAATTATTAATGAAGGATAATCCATAGTGCTGAATTGATGTGCTCAAGAAGAAACTATGTGCAACCTACAAAAAAAACTAGGAGAAAATCTTGTAAGCTAGACAAGCTCTTCTTCAGAGAGGGATATGAGACTGGATCCACTCCTCAACTATGTAGAACTTGATCAACCTTACTTCTCTGTTACCATGTAGAAATAATAGATTCAATTCTATGAGCAAAGATGCTAAGAAGAAGAACAGGAAATAGGTCTTGCTACTAAGAATTCTCACAAGCATACATAGGAAAAATAGAAGAAGAAAAGAGACTGAATCACATGAATGAAGAGATAAATATCGGTGTGTATCCTTCCATTGAATAATGACGAATAATAGTCTACATAAATAGTACATCCCTGTAGGAAAATCAATTTGTATGGAGACAACTCATAAATCTCAAAAAGGATGACTTACCAAAATATAGAAAACCCCCATATGTGGCTAAAGCACTTCCCAAAAATATAAAGGACCTCATGAATTAGCAAAAGCATGAGTGAGTTGTCAAGGGAGATGGAAAAACATGCTAATCCTGGAAAATGGAGATAAATTCATGAAGGATGGGTTGGCAACAAAAGAACCAAGTTTCCTAGTTTAACTAGCTTTACCTTATCCACAGAAAAGCGGGCTAAAGCAGAATAAAGCAAAATCTGTTGTAAAGCGTTGTTACTAGCTCTGGGAGTCAATAAACTGGTCAAGATCAACCCAAAATCAGAAATAAAGCATTTATTGGGTATATATGGCATGTGTTGACTTTAAGGTGCAAGTGGATGCCAACTAATTAAGCTAGTGGGTAGATAATTAATCAAATAATCATTATTTATTTTATCCTAAGTTATGAGTGGGTTTAATATATTCCAACAATATGTTCATATAAGTGATTGATAGTTATGTAAAAAACAAAATTCTAAAAAAACCTGAATGAAATTCTAAAAAACACGAAATTAAAACATTTATGAAATTCTAAAAACCAAAATGAAAATGCTTGAATGAGATTATCTTGGTTTCAAGAATATCTTATTCTCTATTAAACAGGGCCAACCACGTGAAGGTTTAAGCTCATATGGCCCCTCACCC
>LPNX010507738.1:56325-83729 GCA_001517045.1 Pseudotsuga menziesii
ATAGAAAAACAAAAAATATATGCATGAAAGGTAAATCCAAGTAATAATATAAGATATAAATTTTCACAGATACAACTTAAATTAGAACTGATAAATAAATCATCAGGTTATAGGGGCGAAATTTAACCCATGGTCTATTTTTAGGGGTTTTTCTCCCAAAAACAATTCGCCATTTTGCATTTTATAAAGCCCTATTTCGCCCAATTTTGATGGGTTAAACTTTTTTCACCCTAAAAATCACCAAATTATTATATAAACGATATAAAATCCTTGGAAATTAAAATATTTTTTGAAAATATCGCCAAACATTTATACACTTTTAAATAAGTATGGTTCCTTAAAATCATCCCTATAAATCATGCATGCTACTTGTTGATAAACATTTAACCATGTTCCTTCACAATATTGTCGAAGATAATCCATGCCACCATCACCTATAGCTTCATCCTCTTTGCATTCCATCCCTTAAAAGTCTGAAACACTTGATAAATCTACATACTCCAATTCATATCTATTACAATTTCTTGGTCCCTTAGGAGGGCATGTCAAAACTACACACCAATCATTCTCTACCGGATCTTGTACATAAAATTCTTATTTATCTTGTGATTCTAGAATAAATAGATAATATTGCACTCTATCCTTACTCAAGCATCTCTTTAGAATCATCATGGTGAAACCAATTTCCTCAATTTTCATTCCATTCTTCTTGTGTACATCTATCCAATCACATTTGAACAATGGATACTACACCAAATATTAGTCAAATAACATTATTTCTTGAATCGCTCCATAATATTTTGTTGTTTGATGTATAGGGTTTTTATCCTTTGCACTTGATCTCATTAATGTTTGTGCATCTATGCACACACCACTATTTTGGGTGGCCCTTACATTATCTATGCTTTTAACATGAAATCTACACCCATTGGTTAAGTAGCCATCATACTTAGTTGTATATTTCCTTGGGACACGTTCTAACCATTTAAGGGTATTAGAAATATTTTATTTTCCTTCCACCTGTAAATTTTTAAAAGTCGTTAGAAAACCATGCAATTTCAAACTATATTAAAAGAATTTCACCTTCATCAATCATAATAGTCTTGATCAATGAAGTTCAATTAAATCTAATATGAATAACATATAATTACCTATTTTCTTAACCAATCACTAAATTGTTGGTTATGGATCTTTTGTAGCAAGACTTCATCTTTTTGGGCTTGGATGTTACTATTGGCAATTTCTGTCAAGTGCACCCTAATTTCAAGTAATGACAATAAACAATTTATGAAAATATTGTGATATATTATAATAAAAAATTATTTCATAAGGATGTTCTTATTACTTACTCTATCCAAGTTTGAATTTCATCTATGTTGTGCAAGACCCATTTGTGGACTTGTAACAAACTAGTTTTATCTAATTCAATAGAAGTTTCACTAGATAAGGCATTCCCATATTGTCCAACCTCTCCTTCTTCATCATCCTAAGCTTCATTTCTACTAGGCATGCTTTCAATATATTCCATGCCTTCAACATATTCAGCACAAAATTTTAAGGATTCCTCTACAGTGTAGTTTTCATCTATGCAGCCTTCGGGCCTATTCTTATTTTTCACATAACTTTTGAAAACTTTCATGTTCCTAGAAGAAAAAAAACAATTTGTAGTGAAATCAAAAGTATGAATAAAGAGTTTCTAGTAATGTATTACTATTATATGTACATAAAATGTTGCAATTTAGGTGTATTTGCACTTAATAAAATTTCACTGACCTTTCAAAAGGGTACATCCATCGATATTCAACAGGTCCACAATAACTTAGCTCTCGCACCATGTGTACAGTCAAATGTATAATTATATCAAAGAATGAAGGGGGGGAATATTTTTCCAAGAAGCACAAAGTTTCCACAACATCATCTTGTAAGTTATCAAGATCTGTCGGATCCACCATTTTTGCACAAATTCTCCTATAAATGAAGCAAAGCCTACAAATAGTGTTTCAAACTGCTTTTGGTAGCACATTGCGCAATGCTACTAGAAGTATTTGTTGCATGAGAACATGGAAATCATGTGCTTTCATACTATGAAGCTTGAGATATTTCATAGATACATGATTTCTAGGGCTTGAACTATATCCATATGGAACTTATAACATGAACAAAACACCACAAAGACTCTCTTTCTCTTTTTTTGAAAGTGTGTTGTGCGGGTGGATGAAATAATTTTTTTTCACTTTTGTTGTGGCCATAGTGACCTTCTTATACCCAACTATTGTAAGTCATTATGAGAATTTTTCCCATCATTTAATTTATCTTTTATATCCAGAAGGGTTCCAAAAATACTTTCGCATACATTTTTTTTCTATGTGCATTACATCTAAAATGTGATGCACTCGGATTTTATGCATCCAACTGTATAAAAAATCAGTGAATTATAACATCAAATAAAAAATAAAGAATATATTCAAATTAAACACAATGAAATCCTTCAAGTGTCGTACATTTTAGGCCTTAATTTAATGTGTGCAGATACCTCCCAATATGGTAAATCGAATAGAATTGACCTTTTCTTCCACATGACAGTCTTCGAATTTTCACCCTTTTTTAAATTTCTCTTTCTTTTTGTACTTTTAGTCTTTCCCCGTTTATCTTCCCTTCCTTCTGTTTCTATAAAAATATGTGACACTTGTACAATTGTAGGTGCAATGAGATGATCAGACTTCCCATTAAATGGTCCTTTTTGTGAACGATACTTATGATTTATTGGAAGATACTTCCTATGTCCCATGTACACACACTTCCTACTACATTTGAGATACATTGAATATGTGTTCCTTCCATGTATAGGGCATGCACAAAACCCTTCATTCATGCAACCAAACATATTTCCATAAGCAGGAAATTCATGTATTATCCACATCAATATAGCATTCATATTTGACCTTGAATGAGCATCGTATGTCCTTGCCCCTTCATCCCATGTTATTTTTAGTTCATTTACTAATGCTTTCAAATAAACATATATGTCATTTCTTAGTTGCTTGGGACCAGATATTAACAATGACAACAAACAAAAGGTCCTTTTCATGCATAACCATGGCGGAAGGTTATATGTGACTAGTAACCCTAGCCATACACTGTGAGTACTACTCAAGTTTCCAAAAGGATTAAATCCATCCACTGCCATTGCAAGTCGTACATTGCGAGTATCGTTGGAAAAATCATCCCATTTAGAATCTATAGTTTTCTATGCCGGTCTATCAACCGGGTGGCGCATTATTCCATACTTACTTGCATTCTATAGATGCCACCTCATTTTCTGTGAAATATATGTAGAGATGTAACAAAAATATAAACAATCATAAATACATTGCAATAATTAGTAGATTAAAGAAGATGCGTTTTTACTAGTTTGGTAATACATAAAGGTGTATGATATAATGGAATTATAAGAGTTCAAAATCATACATGTACATTCTCTTCAACCTCGGCACTATACGGAAATAACTCTATACGTACCTTTTCAAAAAAAGCATCAACCTTCCATCTTGATTTGCAACATTTTGGGCATTCATTTATTTTTTCATATTTTCCCCAATATAAAATGAAATCATTGTGGCATGCATGTATCATTTCATAGTCCAACCCCAATGATTTAATCAAACATTTTGCAGTATATGTAGATTCTGGAAGTGTATTTCTTGTTGGAAACATTTCTCTTTGCAACTTCAACAAATGGGTGAAACTTGCATTGGACCATCCATTTCTCACTTTAAGGTTGTTCAATTTCACAGTGGTCGATATCTTAGTGAAACTAGTGCAACTCGGGTACAATGGTGCTTTTGCAAATTCAATTAACTTTAGATATTGATTGATATCATTTTTTATTCCATTGATTCTACTTGGCCATTTTCACAATTCACATCTATATTTTCATTATAATATTGATAAGCATCATTCACCATTTCAACCATATTATCATCAGCCATGGTTTCCTCGTTAGGATCGTAATTCTCAAGAACTTCAGTATTATTTGTAATCAATGTTGCAAACTCATCATTATGATTATCATGTTGATGTTCGACTATGTGTTCATCACCACATGTAATTTCCCGAGGAAAATCATGCATATTTATTGTGTAGCATTTATTGCTCTTGTCAAATATATAGTCCTGAGTAGGAACTCTCTCTCCATGGAAAAACAAAGTTTTATATGAACATATAATACCATGAATCATCAAGTGGTATTGTACTTCCTCAAACTTCAATACTGCAACATTGCAACATTTTTTACAAGGGCATCTTGTGATGTTATTATCCTCTGAATTCCTTTTTGCAAACTCTATGAATTCTTCAACCCCGACTTGATATTCCTTTGACATCCTACATAGAACCAATTTGCACATCACGTAAGAAAAAACCACTAAAAATTACAATGAAGACATGTGTTATAAAATATCATATTGAAGAATCAAATATAAAAAGTACACCTTGTTTTAAAATCTACCCAATGCCTTTTTTTGGCCAATTGAAAATAAAACCAACCCAATTTCTTGAATTGGATCCTCGAGAGTCAGCCTCTCAACTTCCTTAAAATATGCAATTAGGAGTCTTCATGTAGTACATCCATATGCTTTCCAAAATATCCTTTACCAGCACATGACAACCATATATTACACCATACAAGCTTCCACCTTATACTAACCGAATCCAAACACCAATTATATAATATTTTGGTTTTATATTAAAGCCAATATATTTAAGTTTTTAACCCATTAATATAACTCAAAGAATATAATTTCTAGTTGATTTCTAGACTCTACCCATACCAATGATCCATGCAATCATCTTGTAAGGTGTGTATGCCCCCTCTTCAAAGTTGTGCCTTGACCCTTTTGTGATGATGACTTAACCTTTTCGTTTTATATTATATGATATATTGACCTTTGGTACTGTTAACACCTGTGCAAAATTTGAGGATTTTTACAACTGCATCCACACTAATATGTGTAATGTTTGGCTTGTATATTGATTATAATATTCAGATCTGGATTTTCGTAGCGCTAACAATGAACAATCAATGCAATAGAGATTGTTTTCCATAAATAACAAGGAAAATAAACCCAAAATATCATGTTCATATAACTTTGAGTTTGCAATGGCTGTAACAGCAGTTCTAAGGTGGATAAGCAAATCTGAAATTACTTTAACTCTAACCTGTAGCTTCCTGGGTGTGCACAATGATTTATGGAAGTGAGCTGCCCTTCTTTGGTGTCTCGATTTTTCTTAGCAATTGTATAGCCAACTCCTCAAAACTATGTTGTATGTTCAAAAAACAACCCAAATCATCTTCTTCTCAACACCATGAGTGACAAATAAGTTTGCAGACTCCCTTATTATGCTGCAACACCCTCCTTCACTACCCAGAAACGTTATTCAAAGTCATAACAAGAATGAAGACTACAATGAGAGTACCCAACAATGTTGTAGTAGATTCCTGTAGGTGTCAATATAGATTGCAGCTCCCATTTTTGTTGTAACAACCCTTGATATTGTCCCAGACGAAGCGTGGGGATCACTGTAGATGTGGAACTGTAAGGATATGTGCCCAACAAAAAGTAAACACCCCCAATATACACAAATCATCCTCATGAACAAGGTTGTGTCCTCTCAAAATGATTTCATGGCCCACGCAGTCCAAACTCAGCCAACAAATGAAGAATATGGCCTCCACAAGGTGAAATCGTCCCTTCTGTTACTCCCCCACGTAGCCCAAACTCATCCAACAAATGAAGATTACAACCTACACAAGATGAAATTGAACCCTCTATTACTCCCCAACACAGTCCAAACTCAGCCAACAAATGAAGAATACGACGTCCACAAGATTAAATCGGCCTCTCTGTTACTCCTTTTTTTTCAAAAACATAAAAACCAAAAAAGACGAAAAAGAGAATATGCATGAATCTATAGCATCTTATATCTAGATGGGCCTGAAAATATAAAATACTGATACAAATTTGTTGTATGTATAACCACGGAATGAGCCTATAATCCTAGGTATAATATAATATTGTTACTTGTTAGACTCATAGGAAGACCCCCTTGGGCTTAACCTTATCATAGAATATGCTATGGGGATGGTGCTAGGGAGTCATAGTTTCTTATATTCTTATTTTACTTATTGCATAAGCATTTCTAGATTCTATTCTATTGCTTGTCAAGGATATTTATAACTTACATCATAGAGAGGATCTATGGGTTAAATATAAATTTATTTCTAACGTGGAGATATACCAACCTGTAGACTAACTAATATATGTTGTTAGTATGATAGGAGATCAATATGTTAAAGTTGTGACCACCATTTTAACATATCAATGTACTTTTAGGAGGATTTAGAACTGGCTTCGATCACCTCATTTAATGGCTTGGAAGGTATGGGAGACTTCATTTATTTTAGAGCTCAATAAATCTCACTTGGGAGTGATTAAATTACTCAAAGGTGTAGTGAAATGGAAAAAACATTATTAGAGATCACTTGGCTCAATAATTTCATATCTCACCTGTTGTTGACTCTCCAATGATTTAAATAGAAATTTTCATGGCATCTATAAAAACTACTACACTTCCACCACTAAAATGCTTCATTTAACAATGCAAATACATATATCAGGTGGAGGATATAAATGGGAATCATATAATATGTGGTAGATGTAAGTTAGGCATCATTGAAAATCAACTGGAGGGATATCTTAGCAAGTAATCAGATTTTCATTAGGAGAATAGTTTCAATGGTATCATACTGGTCTA
Source organism: Pseudotsuga menziesii (assembly GCA_001517045.1). NCBI lineage: Eukaryota > Viridiplantae > Streptophyta > Pinopsida > Pinales > Pinaceae > Pseudotsuga > Pseudotsuga menziesii. The sequence goes on from LPNX010507738.1 coordinate 63,139, forward strand.
AAAAACATAGGTTAATGGTTCAAATTCCTTTGATATTTTTAATAATTTCATATGGTTGGAAGAGGTAATGATAAAAATTCTTAATATTTAAAAGGATTATATAGGTTCTTGTAGGTTTTCTCCAAGTAGGACCTTAACCAATGTATTGAATTGTCAAGCTTATGGAAAGCATATAGAGAAAATGCAACACCATATATCTTTCTCATTATTCTAATATCCTTAGTTACCTAATTGAAATGTCAATTAAGAAAGTAGATTTGTAAGGAGTACCACCATAGAAATTTCAGCTCATATGATTTCCATAAGAAGAGAGATCATAAATCCAACCAAGAAAAAAACAAGAAATAATTGTTTGAATGCATATGATAGATCTCTTTGTAAGGAAAGAAACAATCACAATAGGATTTGAACCCAAAATCTGACGACATAATCCAACGACATCCAACGTAAAGTATGGATGTGTCGGATTGGAATGATGAAAAGTATTGTACCTTCCTATTTATTTTTATCAACACCGAATTTTCGACGTCCTTGGCATAGGTTTTTCGACAACACATTGCAACACTAAATCATCGGTTATGTAACAGACGTTTGTCAAATTTGCGACAGACATGTGTCGAATTTGCGATGACACGTGGAGGATGAGTCGTCGGATATTCAACAACAATGTGTCAAATTTCCAATGACATATTAAGGATGGGTCCTCGGATTTTTGACGTCCTTGGATATTTTTTGATATAATATAAAGACACGTTTCAAATACTTTAAATCCATATTTCCAACAATAACTAGGTTCATATAGTTGGATATTCGATGACGGATGAATTATAAATATAAAAAAATTTTAACAATCCGACATGTTTTCTATAGAAGTGACGGACGGTTTGCAAAAATTATTATTTCTTGATGAACAGTTTGAGGAATTGTTTTATTCTACAATGGGCGGTCGCGGGAAATTTTTTTTCTTTGGCAAACAGTTTGCAAGAATTTTTAAATTCTTCGGCAAACCTCCGTTTGAGAAAATTGTGATGCGTGGAACTTGATTTTTTAAGATTGTCGATGGTATTCATTCATGAAGTTTGTGACAAAATGTCAAATAGAAATAATCCTGACTCAAACGAACACAATCGACAATTGCTTGCTAAACTATAGGATGCAACGGAACGAAGGGGTGATGGAAAATGTTATTTTCCATGTACTCAATGCAGGGGATTTAAGAGGATAAGAATATTGATCTCAACGGCCACAAAACATTGCAGGTAACATGGACATGCTAAGTGGAAGAATCATTATCATCCATTTGTCATTAGCATTATAAAGTTTTTTATATTCTTTGCTTTGGTAAAAGTATGTATTATTTTAATATTTCCTATATTAAATTATATCTATTGATTTTTTCATGTATTTATAAAGGAAAAACACCCTATGGCATATCATCCAGAGAAAGTTCTTTCAGAACAAGTTCCGGATCAGGATCATGGAGCGTATATGTTTAATGGAGAACAAGTGAATGATGATATTGAACAAGATGATCATACTAATAATGTAGTTGAGGATGATGGTACAAATACATTGACCCATGATTCATTTAATGTTAGAATGAATGATGATGATGGTGATGATAATGAAAATGATGATGACTTTGATGATGTTCATGATATACCTCTTCTCAATAAGGGAAATGAACCCCTTTATGAAGGCTCCAAAAATAATCTTTAAAAAAGATGTATTGTTGATAATGAACTTGAAGGTTATGAATGGTCTTTCAAACATATCAATCACATGGATGCTAAGGTTTCTGAAATAATCCATCACATATATACCATCATGATAAAGTTTATCTGTATTCCTCTAATAATTGTATTGTTAACTCATTATTGATCATCATACGGATGAAGGGTTTTTCCTTAATATTTTGTATTTATTACATTAACTATATATGTATATATATGTAGCTTGATAGCTGAATTTTTGTTACCACCATCAAATATTTTACCTCGCACATATTGAGATTTATCTTCCATCGTGAAAGAGACTGGAATGCATTATGAAGTAATTCATGCATGCCTCGATGACCATGTTATATATTATAATCAGCATGAATTTGCAACAGAATGTTTGGAATGTCATATAAGTAGATATTGAACAGATCAAGTAACAAAAAAGGTGCCTCACAAGGTTCTTCACTATATTCCCATCATTCCATGTTTGCAACGACTTTTCAAGTGCAATAACATAGTGCAATTTATGGATTACCATGCCAGGAACAGAATTCAAGATGATGTTATTCAAATTCCTCCAGATGGTTATGATTTTAGGGATATGGAGGAAAAGTGACCTCACTTTAAAGAAGAACCACGTAATCTTAGGATTTCTTTGGTAGCAGATGGTGTTAATCCATTTTCATAGATGAAATCCATTTACACTATGTGTCCTATTTTTGTTATCAACAATAATATTCCTCCATGGTATCAATAAAGAAGGAGCACATAATGTTGTTGATTATTATTCCAGGTATTTTGTGTCTACAACTATTTTATTTCTAATTTAGTTGTGGCATCTCAGTTGTCATATTATGTTTCCTAATTTCATTTGTATATTTTTTATTTTACTCTTGTGCATGGTTTATATATCTTAATGGTTCTCATAATTATATATTTTATATGTACTTCAAATCAATCAGGTAAGTTCCAAGTCAGATATGAATGTATATATCGAACCTCTTGAAGATGAGCTACTGAAGTTATGGAATGACATCACTATGTATGACGTATCTAGACCAATACAGCAAAGGCAATTTCAATTCCATGCAATGGTTGTATGGACAATACACGATGCCCTTGGGTTAACCCAATTTTGTGGTTTGTATTTTTAAGTTCCACTTTAATTGCATTTAATCATATGAAGTAGTTAATATAGTTTATATATAATTATAATTGACATAGACATTCCATATATATATATTGTAGGTCTTCAGACAAAGGGTAAATTTGCATGTCCAATTTGTGGTCCTAAGATAAAATCTCGTCGCTCAAAAAGCTTAAGAAAGGAGGTGTTTGATGAGTATAGGAAATTCCTCTCTAAGAATCATAGGTATAGAAAAACCGAAAAAAAATATTTTCAATGGGAAGCAGGAGACTACATTAAAACCACAAAGAATGACACCTCACCTTCGGAAGATGCAATATAATAGAAATCATCAAGATGGTACGTATGGATCATCGTTATGAATTGTTATGTATTTTAATTTTTATTGTGAGTTGTTTACTGTAGGAGCCATATTTGATTTATGATGTAATTTATTTATAAACTAATATTCATGATGTCCATCGTGATCATGAAGGCATTAATGGGCTTCCATGAGGAATGAAAAGTTATCATATACAATTCAACAGGTTTCCATACTATGAGCACCTACAAATTGCTCATTTATTTGATACAATGCATATTGGAAAGAATGTGACTGAAATATTATGCCGACTACTAGAGCTAAGGAGGGAGAAAGATAAAAATTTGAAAGCTTGCAAAGACATTCAAGAAGGAAACCATGCAATGAAAGATGTCATAAAATTTCATAGCAATGGAGACCAAATTAATATAAACTCAATTCCATGGATGTGTACGGAGCAGCAAAGCAATTTTGTCAAAGAAGTAATGTGGAAAATTAAATTTCCCACTGGATTTTGTACGAACTTGATAAATATCATAACAAAAAAAAGGTGATTTTGCGGGGGTCAAAATGCATGATTGGAACGTCTTCATCAAGGTAATTATTATTGTTATGTCTGTATAAAAAAAATTTCATTTTATTGCATAAATTTTTTTTTCTTGTTTGTATAAATTTGTTTAAACAATGACGTGGTTTGTATATTGATACAGTATGTTCTACCTCTCTCTCTCCCAAACAACTTTGACAACAATGTCAAACAATTTATATATAATCTTGGTAAATACATGAGGTAACTAGCGATTAGTTGCTTGTGCTTAGTGTTTCTTTAATTCTTCGTATAATTTATATTTGATTTTGTGCACTATTTCATGATATTTAATTTAATGATTTTTTTGTTAAATATTGTTATTGATTTGTGTCACTTGTAGATGGTTGACATCTAAATAAATCCATAAAGAAGATATAAAGTAAGGAAAGAAATTCCTCGTCTCATGTGTGAAATGCAAAAGCATCTACCTTCGGCATTTTTCAATGCACAGGAACACTACCTCATACACCAAGTTGAGGATATTGAGTTGTGTGGACCTGTGCACTCAAGGTCCATGTGGATGGTTGAGAGGCACTTGAAATTTATGAAGGGTTTGATGATACAACGAGCACATATTAAGGGTTCTATGACAGAAGGATATATGGTATACCAAAACATGGTGTATGTTAGTGAATATCTTTCTAATTTAGCATCAAAGCTCAATTTATGTCGCATTTGTGATCTAGACTCCAATAAAAAATTTGAAGGGGAGCACATGAAGGGGAAAGGTAGATTGAGGAAGGTGAAAGGTAATTATTAGCTAGAGGATGTTAATTATATCATTCATATTCTAATTGCATTTTCAATTTATTGCATAAATTAAGAGCATATACTTTGTTCAAAAAAATTACGTATGTCTTGAATTTTAATGTTTATTGTCATCAAGCAGTTGGTCGAGAGTGGGATGAAATTCATTTATACATCGCAAACAATATTGACTGGATGAAGGTATGGATTGAACGATGCGAACAATCGGGTCATGGAATATCATGGGAAGGTGTGCCTTCATTGGTAAAAGTAGCACATCGCAATGGAGACAGAAGTCTCACAGAAAGGGAAATCGATTTAGCATATGGTTTAAAAGATAAAATGGAAATCATATTAATCAATCACTCTGAATATTTTATTTTGCAAATTACATTTTGACGTACATGTTCTTTTCCATGTATTTCTGCTTAACTATTGAATCGTTGTGTATATTTTTGTGTATTGCTTGTTGCAGATAAAAAAACACAAGGATATGGTCTGCAATGGTTGTAGATATCACATTAAAAAATTGGATGAAACAAAGAAAACATCAAATTGTGGGATATCTACAGTCTTTAAGGTGACCAATGTTTCATCAAGAAGTGACAGAAATCCAGAACTCTCAGAAAATTGATACTATGGGTATTTGGAAGATATTCTACAGTGTGACTTTAAATCCTTCAAGGTAGTTCTATTCGTTGTCAAACGGTACAGGTTACAATTGAATCAATGTGATCCTGATAGAACTATTATTGAACATGATAATGGATTTACCATGGTAAATACAAGGTTGTTTGAGCCAGGGACGGAGCCCTATGTTCTTCCAAGCCAATGTGAACAGGTATTTTACTTGGATGTTCCAGGTAAAGCAGACTGGTCTTTTTTTGTGAAACATGATCCAAGGGGAAGGCCGGTAAAGTATAACCTAGACGATGGTAATGAAGAGGGTTCTCTAGAAGAAGAACACGATGATGAAGAGAATTATCAACATGATTTAGATGATGATGATGATCCAGCAGAAGATGTCCAAGAATTAGTTGAATCATATGATGTAGCAGACAATTCCCATGAAGATTATACCGACGATGACACGATGAGAGTAACTGACTTAGATGACGATGATGATATGGCCAATCCTTACAATTTTGAATCTGGATCTAATGTTACGGATGATGACTTGGATGAAGAAGACAATGACTTAGATGAAGAAGACGATTAAATATATTGAAAGGTAAATATTTAATTAGACCTATTCTTTTATATTATTTTTTTTAAGAAGAGTTACTAACATCATCATCATCACCATCATCTTCATCATCATCATCATGTTGATCATCATTGTCACTATAATCATCATCATCATCGTCATCATCATCGTCGTCATCACCATCATTATTGTCATCATCATCATCATAATCATCATAATCATAATCAGGTATCATCATCATCATAATCATTATAATCATAATCAGGTATCATCATCATCATAATCATCATAATCATAATTATCATAATTATCATTATGATCATCATCATCATAATCATCATAATCATCATCATCATCATCATCATCCTCACCATAATCTTCATCATCATCATCATGTTGATTACTAACATCATCATCATCACCATCATCTTCATCATCATCATGTTGATCATAATCATCATATTCATCATCATAATCGTCGTCATCATCAGCAACATCATCATTGTCATCATCATATTCATCATCATCATTAACATCATATTCATCATCATCATCCACATCGTCGTCTTCATCATCATCATCTTCATCTTCATCATCGTCGTCTTCATCATCATCATCACCGTTGTCTTCATCGTCATTGTGATGACGTTCAGCATCATCGTCTTCATCATCATTATGTTCATCATAATCATCACCGTCATCACCATCCACATCACCATCATCATCATGTTGATCATCACCATCTCCATCATCATCATCACCATCATCACCATCATGATCATCTTCATCATAATCGTCATCATCGTCTTCATCGCCATCTTCACCATCATCACCATCATGATCATCATCAGCATCATCTTCATCATCATCATCTTCATCATCATTATGTTCATCATCATCACCATCATCAACATCGTCATCATGTTGATCATCATTGTCGCCGTCATCATCATCATTATCATCATCATCATCTTCATCATGTTGATTATCATCGTCTTCATCCTTATGATAATCAGCATCATCATCATCATCATGTTCAATTTCATTATCGTCTTCATCATGATGATGATCATCATCATCTTCTTCTTCTTCTTCATCATTAGCATCATCATCATCGTTGTCATCATCGTCATATTCTTCATCATCTTCATCTTCATCATCATGACCCTCATCATCATCATCGTCATCATCATCAACATCATCATCACCATCATGATCATCTTCATCATCAGCATTATCATGATGTTCAGCATCATCATCTTCATCACCATCATCGCCATCCTCATCATGTTCGTCATCATTGTCTTCATCATCATGATAATCATCATCATGATCACCATCATCACCAACATCACCATCATCACCAAGTTTAAATACATATTTTATAAAATTGGAATTAAAATATATTCATTAATATTGTCCATATTAATATAATAAAACAAAATTATATATGATGGTGATCTTTAACGTCTATTCAAATCAAACTATACTATTACATTATTATAAAATATTAATACCATACACTTTTATTTAAAAATTATACTATTTATTTATGATAATGTTTATAAAATATTAATATTATACACTTTTATCTAAAATTTTCTTATAACTTTTGAGACCGTTTTCAGAATATTTTGTTTTTATGTTTATATAATGGAAAATGTGAGAATCTTTTATTTTCTTTTGTGATTGAAAAGACAATTGATCTATTTTTTTACAAAATTTTGTTTTTATTTATTAAGTGAAGTGTATCCATATTAACATAATAACTATATGTAATGTTTCGACACTGTGTTTATTATTTTGATAGTAATATACACTTTTATTTGGAATTTTCCTTAAAATCTTGGGTCAGTTTTTAGAATATTTTATGTTAGCTATGCAATGTTTCTTTATTCAAAATGTGAGAAAATTAAATACATTGGATTTTCACTTGTAATTACATGTTAAATTTGAAAATTTAAATTGAAATTGAATTGCAATGTTAAATTGTAATTGAATTCTAATGTGCAGGCTGTAATGTAATTGTAATTTAAATTTTAAATTGTAATGATGTTGACGATGATGATGATGATGGTAATTGTGATGATGACTGTAATGATGTTGATGATGATGAAGATGAAGATGACGATGATGATGATTACCATGATGATGAAGATTATGATGATGATGATGATGATGATGTGAATGATGATGATGGTGATGGAAATGATGATCATGATGATGAATATGGAAATGATGATGATGACGATGAGGATGATGAGGATGAGGATGAGGATGATGAAGACAATGATAATGAAGACGACAACGATGATGAATACGACGACAACGACGACAACGATGATGATGATGATGATGATGATGATGACGACGATGATGACGACGACGACGACGATGATGATGATGATGATGACGATGATGATGGTGGTGGTGGTGGTGTTGGTTGTGGTGGTGGTGATCATCATCATCACCATCATCATCGCCATTACCATCATCATCATCATCATGACGATGATGATTAGGATCATGATAATGAAGATGACAACGATGATGATGATGATGATGATGACGACGACGATGATGATGATCAAGGTCATGATGATGAAGACGACGACAACGATGATGATGATGTTGATGATAATTATGATGATGATGATGATGAGGGTCATGATGATGAATACAACGATGAAGACGATGATGATGATTATGGAAATGATGATCATCATCATTATCATCATCATCATAATCATGGGGATCATGATTATGAAGACGATGACGATCAACATGATGAAGATGATGGTGATGATGGTTATGATGATGATGATGACGATGATGATGATTATCATGATGATGAAGACAATGATTATCAACATGATGATGATGGTGATCATCATCATCGTCATCATCACTGTCATCATCGCCATTGCCATCATCATCATCTTCTTAAAAGTTAAGGGTTAGTGGTAAGGGGATGTTTATGATAATGGTTATATGGATTAGGTGTTAGTAATCAGATATTAAATATTTTTAAATATTAAATATCAATGGTTATAATGGACTATGGTTATAAATTTTTATATAGATTAGGTGTTAGTAATAAATATATGTTTTTTAATATTAAATATCAAAAATTAAAAAAGAAACCTATAAATTAAAAAAAATTAAAAATGAAAAACAAAAAACAAAAACATGGACATATCTTACCTCACTCTGTCGTTCGGAATTGAGCCGAGCTATGCCTCCTATCGTCGCTGAGTGGACTATGAACTCTACCTCTCGACACTAAGCGAACTGTACTTGACTCTACCTCCTCCCGTTGCGTGGACTATGAACTCTACCTCTCATTGTTGAGCAAACCGTGAACTTCGCCTCATTTTCATTCTAAACTGTGGACTCTACCTTTTTTGGGTAGGAACAGAAGTTGTTGCAATCATCGTTCAGTGAACTTTGGACTCTGCCTCATTTTCGTTCTAAAATGTGGACTCTGCCTCCTTTGGGTAAGAACAGAAGTTGCTGTAATATATCAAGCTAGGAACATAATTCCTCCTAAATTGGTGAGTTTATGTCATATCTAATATATCTCGCATTTTTCTCATATTCTTTCAGGTTTTGCAGGTTATGAAATAGGTTCAAGGTTCAGGTTTGGGGGTTACGAAATAGGTTCAAGGTTCAGGGTTTGGGAGTTAGGAAATAGTTTCAAGCTTCAAGGTTGAATTCGTTGAACAATTAATTTTAATTCCAAATTGTTGAATTATGTGTTCTAGTTGAGGGCTTTGATGAATGTACAAATCCTTTGTTGGTTGTGGGAGAGAAGGTTGACTATCCCAACTTATACTAGCTATTACATGTATATTAGAACATGATTAGTTATGGTTCCTATCTTATGCTATACCCATGATATTTCTTTATCATTCCCTTACAGGTTGGGTGGGACTAGCGAGACTACACCGGTTAATTTATAGGTTGAGGAAACCATGCCATTCTGGAAAAGATTAAATAAATGTATTTTACGCTGCATAAACCTGAGCTTGGACCGATGGAAGTAATATATAGCATGGGATTGTTGTTAGAGTTAGTATTATTACCATGGGAATGCATGTGATCGAGTTGCTAAATGCATATGGCCTAGAGATTCATGTAAGTGATTAAATTATTCTTGGAATGTGCATGTTTGAATCATCTCAATGTTAGCAGTGCCGACTTACAATTATCCCATAAAAGTTCAAAATAAACCATGAGAATGTTTTCGATATAGAAGCATTGTGAGAATAGCAAGTGGAGCAGTGGAAAAATCACACAGAGGCTAGTGAATGGAATATATTAAAAATAAAATGTAAATGGGCATATTGTGATAAGACCTAATTAGGCATATGTACCCCTTATTTTATCAATTCAGTGGTTCACTGGTGTAAGGTCTAGATGTAAAGATAGATGATAGAACTAAGGGGGGTGGCATATTAAAATACTAGATATCCATTGTATAACTTAGAGGGAGATTTGTGTCATAACTAAGTCAATTTTAAAAAGCGGATTGCTAGTTTAATATTGACTTGGTTAAAGGTGGAAAGGTTAATCTTGATGAGGTTCAGGATGGGTTTCCTGTAGGTGGTTTACAATGGTCCATGTTTTTTATCACAAGGTATTTTATGAGATGAATCCCATTGAAGGTTTGATTTATCCATTGTAAATTGCTTTACTAGGTTAGCTTGGACAAGGTGATGAAGATATATTTGTAGTTTCTTTTACCTTTATAGGTTTATAGGGTACTTGGATTTTATATGTGATTGTTACTTACACTATTTTATCATTTGTATTTAAATAAGGAAAGTAAACCAACTAACTAGTTTTAATGAACCAATAATTTCTCTCCCTTTGGTCGAGCATTATTTTGCATCCTTAATAATTTAGAAACCCTAATGATGAAAATGCAAAGAGAAGAATGGAAAATCACATGGAATTTACCATTGTAGGTGATGAGTCTCCTAGGGTTGAAGAATATATTTTCGAAAGGTATTCAAGAGCAATCCACTTATTGGAGGATTCTACATACATATCTACAATTCCTTGCAATCTAAGACGTTGACATGATCTCCAATAAAATATATGTATCAATATATACTCAATTAAAATTAGATCTACTACTGTAAATAAAATTACTAACAATGCAGAGTTTACAAACCATAGTGCCATCAAGGGTATGAGACCCCCCTTGAGGTTGTAGGGTTTACAGGCCCAAGGTATGAGCAGAACTAAGACAATGAAGATGCCCTAGGATGAATAAAGAACCATGCAAGGTTGGAGCCAAGCTAGTAATGAGAGATCCCTATATAGGTTATAGAGATGGGAAATTAATTTAAGGCATAGGTGTACACTAGGTTATACATTGGAGGGTTCAAGTCTTTAAGAACAATTGTATTGTTCTTGTTGACTCAATGTCATTGGTTTGGTAAGACTCTGCCTTGAGTTTTAGGACCTAAAATGACCCTATATTTTGCACATTGTGGATGGCATAAGGAACATCCTTAATAATTTATGTTGTAATGTCCCATAAATGACCCTCTATAATAAAGTAGCATATAATTATGTAAAATGTTTTGCTTTACAACATTTTTATTACATTTAAAGTGATACACCATGAGACAGTTATAACTACGGTATATTTTAACATATGCAAATATTTGTTTTTTTGCTTTTAATGAAAGATATCCAGGGCTTACTAGGAAAAGAGAAACTTAGAGAGACGAATGGGGAAGGCTTAAGAAGCTTTTGAAATATCCACATGTCGAGACAGTCTTATCCTATTCCAAAAATGAAGGAAGTAGAGGAAACTATTCTCTAGATTTGAGCCAACATCTCCTAAGATTTAGCTACATGTGTCCTCCCAAAATACTAGAACTAAGGTAAGTTGTTTAGGACTCTAAGAAACAATCCCAGGTCTGTTTCTCTCACTCTGTCTCTGCCCATGGACCTAACATTAATTCAATTTACTCACATTTCGACTACTAGATTATGCCTGGAATTAATGTTACTAGTTGTTAGATGATTGGTATAAACCCAGATTGAGGTTTTACTATCTGTTTACCCACACACTTACCCATAATAGCTCAGATATTGAGGTTTAATAATTTTGATATTTCTTTTTATCATTTTGATATTTTTTTTAGATCTAGACTGCTGCAAATCATTTTCAAGTCACATGTTAGTTTCTTCTTAGACTCTTGCACATGAAGTGATGCCTAAAGGATGCCCAGAATTGAAAATAAGGCTACCTCTAATAGAGTGATTATGCTATACCCATGATATTGAGCAATAGTATTGGGTTGATTCCAATCACTTTGTATTATGTAAATATAGCACACTCTTTTATGGAATAAAGGCATACAAGCTATGTCATAGTGTAGAGTGAATTCAGTACAGTGTTCATTATGTAATTAAGCTCACACCTATTGATTAGTGTGCAGATCCGTTGCTTGTCCTTATTTGATACCATGTATATCATCTTTCAATCACTTATTTCCACTGGTTAAATATTGGTGATAGGGTAGTGTACTTATTAGGGATTCACTTATGACATAATCATGGTAATCCAACAGCCTTATACTTAGTTGATACGTAACATGATAGATAGAGTTGAACGGGCTCATTATTATGTATACATGGTGTTAGTTGCTTACAAACTCGATACTCTGCTTACTTGTGCATTAATATATAGTATATATTATGGAAACATAGGTACCATTCATCATAAGTAGTGATCTTAGAGCTTATATATGGAACTACTTGACCCTATTAAGGTGAAGTAAGGTGAAGAGTAACAATATGGATATCGTACTTGATTCCTGGGTATTTATGTCCATATTATCCTTATCTCTCTAATTGGGTAGTGTATGATTCAGTATTCCTATGGATACTGTAGGAATAGAATAACATTAACATTACACATATTAGGAGGATATACTATCCTTTTATATTAGGGAAACAACGTATATAATGTATAGAACATGATATCCTTATATTAGAGTCATTATACGTGTACATGCTTTGTAACAAGCTAACCTCTTGCTTCTGATATCAATATCATAGGAATAGATCCAATCACATGGGGTTATACTAGTACTGTAATTTCATATGTTACCAATATAATGGAAATAGTTCTGATATCATGTTCATTAACTAGAATGTTAGAACCAATATGGTATAATACTAAACAAGCATAACTAAGAGTGAGTAAGAATAACCAATATCTTGAATAAGATTACGCATTTACTACGAATTAATGAAGCTCACTCAGCCTAGAATTAGATATGAATGTTGTCTTTTCCCACAATCATCCCAGAATTAGAAATGAATGTTGTGTTAGGGCTGCTTGAGGCCACAAAATGGCCCAAAATTTCCCATAGTGCTGTAAAAAAGGTATAGACTTGTATAAAAAGTAATCTTTGTCATAGGAAAAATATTTCTAATCTATTTACCAATTACAAGCAATCTTTGTCACAGGACAAATATTTCTAGAATGCCTTTGCTTGTAATTGGTAATAACCCCATTAAGTTAGGATCACTTAGAATACTAGGCAATATTGGGACACAATATACTATAGAAGATGGACGAGAAAATGGCTCTAATGAAGACTACACTAAAGGATGATAAAAATTGTTAAAATAACTATAACAATACAAAAAGGGACTTACTTCCCTATAGTTGATTTATTGGTGTCTCAATCCCATCTTGATGAAGAAATGGTTTCCTAGAATATCAAGTTTAAACTCTTCCTAGATTAACCAGTTTCAAAGAAAAGAACTATAAAGATAACCAAAGGGTTTTTTGTTCTTCTCATAGAGATGAATATTTTATTTTGTAAATGTATGTGACCTATATGCTTAGTGGGGATGAGTATTGAAACCAATAAATATCTTTTTGTTGTTGCAAAAGGCTTATCCTTGTAAGTTAATATAAAGTACAAAGAGTAGGCCTTTAAATCACTAAATTTCCTCTTTCCACCACAGTGGGGAAGGAAAGCATATCCAACTGGGTTGTAATAGTAGAGAACATAGTGTACTCTAGTAGAAATGCACTTAACAAAAAATTTAGTTTCTTAATCATCCCAAAATCTTTGGAAATCCATTCAATTGAAGCCCTTTTTAGGATCCTCAAATTTGCTTTATATCCTTTTTCCATGAAAGAATTTGTATAAAATAATAGGTTTAATATTCCACATGTCTCCATATGATTTTATATATGGAAGGCCTTACATAACCCCTCTAACTTTGAATCACTTAAAATACCAAGCAATTTTGGGGCTCAAGATACTACAAGAGATGGAAGAGAAAATGGATAAGAAAATGATTATTTAAAGAACTATGAGAATACAAAAGGGGACTGATTTCCCTATAGCTTATTTAATGGTGTCTCCAACCCATGTTGAAGAATAAATGGTTTCCTAGATTATCAAGTTTCAATTCTACCTAGATAACCAGATTCGAGAAATAAAATTATAAAGATAACCATAAGGTTTTCCAGTTCTTCTCATAGAGATGAATATTTCAATTTGGAAATGTCTATGTCCTATATGCTTGGAGGGGAGGTGTGATGACACTAGTAAATATTTTTTTGTTGTTGTTTCAAAAGGCTTAGCTTTATAAGTCAATATAATGTACAAAGAGTAATCCCTTACATCATTGAATTTTCTCTTACCACCACAATGAGGAAGGAAATCATATACAACTGGGTTGTAATAGTATAGGACACAATGTACTCTCCTAGAAAGGAACTTAGCATAAATTTGAGCTTCCTAGTATTCCAAAAAAATTTGGAAATCCATTCCATTCAAACCCTTTTTAGGATCCTAAAAGTTTCTTTATATCTCTTTTTCTATAAATAGGATAGAGTTGTCCTCCAAAGGACATGCCAAATGGACACCAATAAATTTCACCCATAACATAGCATAATTGCTTCTCAACTCACAGAATTAGCCCAGAATTGGATTTCTACTCATTCTTTACTGCTAAAACATGCCCAGAACTACTGTTCTATTGCATAAGTCAACCCAGAATATGGATAGGAGGATGCTTTCTACTACTAGACATGAGATCAAGCACCAATAGAATCCACTTCAAACTTTTTATTCCACCTTTTTTTCCCATGAAAGATGGCACTAGAAAATTATTAATATATAGTGGTGTAAGATTTCAAAGTTAGGCATACATGTTATGTTGAGTCCTTAGGATTAAACAACGTGGAAGACTTTAAAATTGTCTGACACTAGTGAAACAATTTCTTCTCAACCCCCATATGGACCTTAAAAATTAAGAAGATGTAACTATTTACCTAACCCGTGAATATGAAAAATCATGCATAGGCCTGAAAAATACTACAAATGAATTGGAAAATACTACAAAATCATGCATAGGTCATTATGGGTGGTCAATTGGAGTTTTGTTGAGCTAAAGTGGGATAATTCCTGGCGATCAACATTTTGAGCACATCACAACCTCTTAAGCATCAGTAGACAGTATGTAGGTCTGGTATTGTTTTGAATAATTATTGGAGCCTTATTATAAGTGCTAGGTCAGTTCTGTTCGTAAAGGTTAGTGGTAGGAGGCTTGGTTTACAATTGTGGTCTACAAACTATGCATGTTTTCATTTGTCTCTCTGCCTTCATAACAACAGTCAAAAACATTTAGGGGCATCTATGATTTGAGTTTTGGGCATGGAAGAGACCTGAAATATGGTCCATCCTATGGCATAAATGCATCAATACATTGAGTTTGTCTTCCATCACAAGGGGTGGGAAAATGTTATAGGATCAATATTTCTCTGTCTGTTTTGGGCAGTCTTTGACACACCATCAATGATGGACCTATAGCATATTCTCCATTATATGGTCTCTGAGGAATCTTTAGTGTGCATAGCAGCGATTATTGGTGAGAGATATTGTATTTTGATAATAAGAGCCAACTGGAAGTGTAGAAAAATTGTTACTGAGGTGATAGTGGATAACACCCTTAGGTTATAGTTGGGCTAGCTTTTTTTAGGGGCTTAATCACATATGCTATCTAAAGTTGTAACAAGGACTTTGTAAAACTACTTTTGGTAGAGTTCATTAATAAATCATTTATGGAGTTGATTGTGTGCCAAGCTGTAAGCACAACTTCTTGTGTTTTTGTTTTAGTTGACATATCTCAAGGCTTAAATGCAACCCCATGCTTATTATGCTCAGTGCACCCATTAGATTTCCTTCTCTTTCTTTGAAGAGAATGTAGGCTCTACCCATACATACAAAATTGTAGTTTCTGTTGTAGGTTAGATATGTCCGACACTAGCAATGGAAGTCAGGAATTTCTCCACTTCTATAGACTCAAGCTTCTTGTGCAAAGCATGCCTTCCACTTGTATGAGGATAGTCATTTTCCAATTCAATACTTTAAGGGTTCAACAATAAGAGCGACATTTTGATCTACAACCTGCTTCAACCAAAATATTGGTAGGTTCTTCCTTATTCACCCCTCAGTATACTTAGTAAAACATGGACTTAAATGAAGGATTCACATAAACTTTGTTGGAAATTAATGGATAGTAGTCTAGACATATATATTCCAAAATAAATAGTACTGAAGGGATGGAATTATGAGGCATTGATGTCGAGAGAAGGAATTTTGCATCCTTGTGTTGCATAAGTAAGTATTGTGGTTTTCAAAAAATTGATCCAACATAAAATTTCAGTAGTTCTATACTTTGAAAATCCTACCCTTTCCTTTCAATTATAGAAATTGTCCTGATAATTCTTCACATCATTTTTCACCTTTGTGGTGCCATAGGCTAGCTAAGGTGTGGAATGGACATTGTAGTATAAACGAAACAATTATTCTATGACCTTTTTAGGTCTATGTTTCCTTTGTATATCCTTTATGTTTCCTCATTTCTCGCATATCTTTGCACCTTAGATCTGCAAACTCAAGACTGCATTATTCATTTTGCCAAAACCTGCAAACCCTAATTTCCCTATTGTTTATTTATTGTTATCTCTCATATACCTCTCAACATTTGGTTGTAACCCTAAACGATGGAAGTTTTCCATTCCATTCAATTGAACCCTAAACATGAACAATTCCATTCATATCAACCCTAAACGATGGATCTGGATGCAACTGATAAAACCTCAAAACCATAATGGCTATCAAGACAAGATCCGGACGGGAGTTTGTTGTGATGAGTTGGAAGTTTTTCTAAGTTATATGTAAGCCTACGGGTGTAGAGTAAGGAGAGAGGAGTTTCCAAGAAAATGAATAATCATACCAATGTAGACTGGAGAACTTACCTAGAAGTTGTGTGATCAGGTCGGTGTAGTGTTAGAATCTCTCAGAATGTGAACTCATCTATAGAGGTTGGAGAAAGCAATGCATTTCGTCAGATATATGACATATATACTATACCACCGACATCTTAAATTCATTTATATGACTTTATCCATGTCTACATGGAGCATAATATGAGTGCAGACCGTTTATCCAAGGAATCATTGAATATGAAGGTTGGCCTCCTCTCCTTTCTCGTAACTTTTAGAAGGAGAAATCATTGAGGAAGGCTTGATATAGTTAATTTAAGAGACTTTTAATTTGTGCATAATAGTCTTATTTAGTTCTTTCTACTATGGGATACATCAATATCTTTCTTGTTTTAGCTGGGAATATAGAGTTTGTTTTCATCCCCTCAGGGGTTTGTTTTCTCCACCCTCGATGCCTCCTTGGATAAGTTGTTTGGGATACTTATATTCTTCATGTGGTATTGCTACTTCAGTCATCTTGGGATTGTGGGTTCTGTCCCTTCCCTTGAGACATTTTTTGATACTTACGATCTCCACTCATTAATGGACTGACTTATTGCCAAGACTATGTAAAAGTTACCTTTTATTCACTACTGAATATCAAGATGGAACACCTCTTTTTATTCTAAAAAAAAGATACAGAATATTTGCAAATGATTTTATCACATATATTGAGATCCATAAACTGGGTCTTTTATATTTTTGGGTGAGGAAAAAAACTAAATTAAAATAGGTACACCTAAGAATATTGTAAAAACCATAGTTTGTATTTTGAGATTATTTGGCTCACGTATTTTATATGGAATGACTTGATATCTATATCATGTTAAAGGAATATGTGTTGAATTGTTATACTAGGGAATTATTGATATTATTTATGATAATGATATCAACATTGTGTTATGCTTATAAGTCTTTCCAAGTTTTTTGCTGGTATTTTTCTATTATTTGCCAATTTGTTTTCCGTCTATGGTGCAGGTAGAACCAAACAGGTATTTGTCAGACATGTCTTCCTCCAGCGAGGGGAGTTTGGGAAGGATAGAGGAAAGTGAGGCATACAGTAGGTCTACAAGGGCTAGATCAACTAGATGTCATAAGATCAGAAGAAAATTCAATAAACGCATGGAATTTTTTCTCAAAGGAGCGGGGTCATGTTCATATGATGATGAGACAATAAGACACATCAAGGTGACCTTAAGGTACAAACACCTAGTGAAACAATGGGTTCCTAGGGATCTTCCTCAAGTAAACACTAATTTTTTTGTGAATTAGAGGATATATAGAACTGCACCATCATCATTACATGGATTGGGATTGTTTTGCATGGATGGCATAAAGGTTGGATACGGAAGATGTACAGAATTGATGGAGTATGATGGACCCTCTTACAACTATAGTGATTGGATGCACCTGGTCCAATATACATGAAGTATGCGTAGATATGGGTTTTCAGAAAATTATATACAACTAAAAGACAAAGCTCAAAATAAAGGAGCAACACTGTACATTGACAGAAGGCCAAAAACAACTAGTAATATTTTGGGGTTTATAAACAGTACACAACCAAGGTCTACACTTAAGCAACCCAACTTCATATTCGAGTCGCATGAAGGAAACTGTGTCTTTGTATGTGTTATTAAATCAATAGATGTTGGCAAAGAACTGCTTATCAATTACAATTTGAATCATGTAGATACAAACACGGTTAGTATGATTGTGGTACAGCCAACGATTTACCCAACCTTTTGTTAATTATTTTAACATCTATAGAATTTTTCGTTAACATATAATTATAATTTTCTAATAAATTTCCTATGTTGACTTCATAGGGAGGTGATGGGGGGCTCATCACCCCGGCAGAAGGTGAGAGGAGTACACGATCCGCGAGGCAACAGGTATACATAAAAAATTTATGTTTTAAAATTGTTTTAGTGAATATTTTGGTTTCGTTAGGTAATTTTTAGTATGTTTTTTATGCAGGGTTCTCTAGGGGCACCTCCCTCTCCATAGATGTTAGTAGACCTAAATCAAGGCGGAAGGTATACATCGATATTGCCATTTAGGATGGATAAACAAATCAGTTATTATCTATTTTCATTAGTATATTCGGTTCATTTATATAATCTTATCTATTTTCCATGCAAAGTGTTGATCAAAGAATCCAACTGACTATTGATAAGCCGACTGCAGCATCGGGGAAACAGGTAAACATGAATGTAATTCTCCATTTGAAATACTTTAAAATCATACACATGTATATCGCGTAGCATAATGTTTAGTTTGTTATGTATTTTTTCGTTTTTTATGTTTACGTTCATGATGATAATGTTGTGTACTTTTTTTGTAGGTTGATGACCAGGGAAAGTCCCCAACTATTGATTAGACGACTGGAGCCTCAAGGAAACCTGTAAACCTAAATGTAATTCCACATTCTAAATATTTCAAAATTGTACACATATAAAACATGTAGCATAATGTTTATTTTTGTCATGTATTTTTTAGCTTTTACATATTGCGTTCATTGTGATAATGTTCTCTACTTTTTTTGCAGGTGGTTGATCGGGGTAAGTCCCCAGCAGTTGATCATACCACACCCTCGTCTAGGCATCAGGTAAACCTATATATAAATCCTATGAACCTATCATGATAGACATTTTTTGTTAATATAATTTTTTGCGCACACTATTGCTTAGAGAATATTAAATTATTCTTGAAACAGAGAGGAGGTCAATGAATGGTAAGGAAGAAAACATTAAAAATAGTTATTTCTATAATTTTAGTGTTTAATTTTTACTATTGCTATTTGAATCCTCCATTGGAACTTGTTACAGATAACATTGAGAAACATTTTCATAGTTAAGAGGCAAGAAATGGCGTTTTGATGTGATTGATGGCCTTGTATACATAGTGTTTTTAGTTCTCCGTGTTTTATCAGGCGATCTATTATTAACAATTAATTTACTTAAATAGTTGAATAGTATTGTAATTTACATTGTAATAGTATTATAATTATTTAGATTGGTTTTGTTATTTTCATAAACAAACATATATTTATTTGATGGGTCCTAACATGAAATTATTGCAACAGGAAAAAATTTGAAGTATGTTGAATGATGTTTTGAAAGGTAAAGCAGAAGAAGACAATGTGAAGCTCGACAAATCAAGGTATAGTCACGTTTTCTTTTATTTGATTGAACTGTGTATTGGGTATTTATGCATGTGTACACAGTCACATTTTGTTGATGATGGTGATTACCAAACATTCAGCGAACTTTGTTCTATCTGATCTATAAACTTAACTTAAATAGTTTGATTTATCAGGTTGTTTCTATGATTGAATAACTTGGAAAAGAAATTTCTGATCTTTATGAGTTAGTAAGTTGTAGAATCCATTCTTTTCACAAATATTTTTAAAAATAGATCTAGTGTATTTGTAGGCCAAGAAGTCCAAGAGAGTACTTTTATAATGTATATATATATACATATATCCTTTCCTTTATAATGTGTATATATATATATATATATATATATATATATATATATCCTTTCTTACAAGACT
>LPNX010507738.1:83748-112818 GCA_001517045.1 Pseudotsuga menziesii
CAAGTAGGTAATATTGTAAATGTTTTCATCTGATATATAAAACTAGGATGATGGAAACAAGATGCAGCAACAATAACTTTCTATTTTAAGGCTTGTATAATTTCCTTCTTGACAACTCACCTCTTATACCTTCCTGTCCATTTCCCGGTGACCTCTATATACAGTGGTTTCTGAAACTAGGGTTTCACTAAGTAGGGGATAATGCATTTCATGCCAATGAGGGATAAACTTGGAAATCCATGGACGGTGGGGATGCGATTGGTGTTGCCATATTTCCCATGCCCAAACACGCTAGCAAGAGATGACGGAATTAAAAATTGCAGCTCCATGAGTGTTTTTGCGCACCAGGAACAAGTCCACCAAGTGTCCCTGAATGGTATCTGGAGGTGACCTACAACTAGCCATAGATCAATGCTCAGGCCTCCGATCGATGAATTGTCAATTCCGTTGGATTCATGACGTGGGATTTTAGCTAGGGGGGGCCTCTCCTGCCTATCCATTTGTCAGTGACCTCTGTATATGTTGGTTTCTGAAACTAGGTTTTTGCTCGGTAGGCGAAAATACAATCACGCCAATGAGGGCCAAACTTGGAAATCCACAAACGATGGGGATGCTGTTGGCGTTGCCATATTTCCCATGCCCAAACACGCTAGCAGGAGTTGATGGAATTAAAAATCACAGCTTCGTGAGGTTGTTTGCACACCAAGCACAAGTCCACCAAGTGTCCCTGAACGGTATCTGGAGGTGACCTACAACTTGCCATAGATCGATGCTCGAGCCTCTGATCGATGAACCCTCAATTTCATTGGATTCGTGACATGGGATTTTGTTACATTTTTATCATTAAATCTAGCATTATGATCTTAGGATCTTTAACTGATATAATAACATGCAAATCAATAAACACAAGAGACAAGAGACACAAGAATTTTCCTCGGGGAAACCATAAAGGAGAAAACCCCGCAACTTCCTTGGAGATTGAAATAGCACCAAAAGTAAAACCCAAAAACATAAAGATGATCTGTCAACAGCAGTAGTCTCTCTCTTGTCCCAGCAACTTCTCTCTCACTCATGCGGCCCAATGAGTGAGTGTGTGTGTGTTAAATAGGGAGGCTCACTCTCTATTTATATTCTTTCATTCACTTAATGTCCACTCCAACATGTTGGCCTCACTTAACAATTACTTACTAGAGCCGACATCTCTAGGAGGGTCTAATAACCCTAGTGCCCCACAACTTGTAGGGACTTTTCCCCTCTGACCAACAAGGAGGGTTATCCGTAACAAAACGGTGGGGACTATTGCCCTGACTTACAATAACTCACCTAGGGCCGACTTCTCTAGGATAGTCTAATAACCTTAAGGCCCCACAACTGTAGGGACTTTAACCGTTGATCAATAGGAGGGTTACCCACAATGACTTGACATGACTTGTTTACATTATAGAAACTCTCGATAGGAACATCGGGGCATGACATGACTCAAGCACATTACAGACACTTCCCAGAATAAACATTGGGGTACAATACATAAGATATACAAGTGAATAGATTCTAAAGTTACAATTACATCAACACTCCCCCTTAAGTAGGAAGGTATTTTATCGACACAATTTATCAACACAATTCTTCTTCTCTGTATCATCTTAATCATCGTCAAGTCCTCATCATATTCAAGTCATCTTCATCTTCAAGTCATCTTCATCTAGATCTGGATCATCACTCGATTTGGATCATCATTAGTTCTGGAACATCTCTGTTGGATCATCATCACAGGTGCTATCTCTTGATTCTTCTCGTCATAGGAAGTTCTACAGAGCCAGCCCTTTTTCATGCTGGTTGTAGGCCTAGCCTCCATGTAGGTCTTTTCCAGCAATTATATCTGACCCTAAGTCAGAATGGCTCACCCAGCACTTATATCTGATCATGTAGGAACCAATCCTATAATCACATTAGAAAGGCACATCCAGAACTCACTTCTAACCATGTGGTAACACATCCCACAACCCTGTCAGAAAGGCCCAGCACTCACATCTAACAACCAATGTCAGAAAGGCCCATCACTTACATTTAACCATGCGAGGAACCAATCCTCCATGCCGAAAGGGATCTGCACTCACATCTGATCATTGTAGGAACCAATCCTACAATTGCATCATAATGGCTCTGCACTCACATCTGATCATGTAGGAACCAATCCTAAAGTCACATCAGAATGGCCCTCAGTCCCAGACTAAGCTTTCTAGGTAACTAACCTGGTGCCTCCATTCCAAAAATGACATTCAACGCTTATATCTGATCATGTAGGAACCAATCCTACAATCACATCAGAATGGATTAGCACTCATATCTGACATGCAAGAAACCAATCCTCTCATCATGACAGAATGGCTCATCCCTTACATCTAACCATGGAAGGAACCAATCCTCTCACCATGTCAGAATGGCTCACGGACTCATCACTTCCCTTTGGAGGGAACCTCGATCTAGAGAACACCAAGCTTCTCCCTGAAGTACTCAAACTTCACTCTAGCACATCATCTATCTATTTGTCCATTGCAACATACTGGAGCTTCACTTCTCCTCTCTGCACCATATCCCTAATATAGTGATACTTGATCTCAATATGCTTTGACTTGTCATGGAACACCAGGTTCTCTTTTAACTTCACACATCTTTGGTTGTCGCAGTATATACAAGTAGCATCTAACTGGAGATCAAATAAATTAGACAGTAGCTTCCTCAGCCATACTACCTCACAACTAGCTAAACAAGCTACGACACACTCTGCTTCAGCTGTACTCAGTGCCACACAGGATTGCATCCTTCTAAACCAAGAGATCACACCTGATCCCATATTGAAAGCAACACCCTGAAGTGCTCTTCCTTTCGATGGCACTTCCTACCCAATCTGAATCAACATAACCCTCCATGTTATCTTCTGATTTGCCTCATACTTGATCCCATAATCAATCGTATCCTTTAGGTCCCTCAGAATATGCTTTGCAACAATTAAGTGAACATGTCTTGGATCTATCAGGAACTAGCTCAAGGAGTTCACAGCAAAGCAAATATCTGGTCTCCTATTTTTCAGGTACATCAAGGACCCAATCATCTGACGATACATTGTAGTATCAACTGCTTCTGATGAAGCATCACTCAATAGCTTTAAGTTTGACGCCATAGGTGTGGTCATGGACTTGTAGTCCATCATCCCGAACATCTTCAGGATCTCTACTGCATACTTCCCTTGTCCACACCTCCATGCCTAGAATGTATTGCATCATCCCCAAGTCATTTATCTTGAACTTGGCAGCAAGTCTTCTTCTTGCAAATTTAATGAGTTCCTCTTTTCTATCAGGATCTTCTGCAGTCACTCCCTCTGAAGCAAAGCATTATTCTCCCTCTGTCTTTCATAATCTATGCACTGAAACATTCTGTACCGGAGTGACAAGTAGCTTCCTATGCTACTAATATTCTATGTATCCATCTAGGATCATTGGATACCAAGATCCTGTATCTTGAAACATTTTTCTTGCACCCATCTATGAGCTTGTCATCCTCTATAGGATTTCATCTTCAACCTTGTAGCAAAGGTTAAGATCTTCATCAAGCTCATCATGTATGTGTTATCCCATAGGTGTCTTCTAAGCTCATTCAGGGCCTTATTCCATTTGGACACATGATTCTTCCTACTATGCATCTCAACTCCCACTGGCTACAGACGTCTCTTCATAGTCTATGCCTTCTTTTCGTGAGAAGCCTTGTGCTATGAATCTTTCCTTGTATCCCACGATGTTTCCATCTACTGCATGATGGAACTATGAACTTCCCTTCATGTATCGATACTACATCCTAGACATCATTCTTATTGAACTGGTCTTCCCTTTCTTCTTGGTTACTTCTTCATGGCTGGAAGGTTCTGCATCAATGATGTAACTGCATTTGTCATATTATTCTTCATCTTGAACTATCATCACTTGTTCTTTGGAACAAGTCTCATCCTTCTTTGCTTGTAGGCGATTTTACGCGATCTTTCCTACAACTCAAATGTATTAGTAGTATGGTTAGAAACATTTCATAAGGTATATTCATAATGAAAAATTCTTATGCATAAATATATGATCATGCAACTATTTTAGCCAATACAACATTCATCCATATCTCATGAAAACTTTCTAGATGCCTTCCATCTCTACCAGGACAACATTGAGATTGTGCACTAATACAATATGTCAGCAAAGAGGTTTCATTGTAGATAAGTAGCAATGGAGATTTGTATAGCACCATGAGCTACTTACCCATTACATGCATATTAGTAGTGTACTGTCATTAATGCAAAACTTCTATCATGCATAATACATCAACCGAATATAAAAAAATGCATAACAAAACAATATCATGAAATGACAATTGAATACTTATCTTTATTTGTTTCATGGGTAGACTCGTTCATGAGCCTTCAGCTTCATCATATTCTTCATTCATAATAGCATCTTTTCTTATCCAAATGCTAAGATGGATAAGAGGTTCTTCAATAGTTGAGTTCTTCATATTCCTCATCGCTTGAGGTATCTTCTTTGGATGGTGAGAGCTTGATCTTCAGTTGCTCCCATCTTCTATTTTCTTATTATGAGTCGAGCTTCTTCTTGTGTGTGCTCTCCTTTGAGTCTACTGAAAGTAATCACTTCCTTCTGGCACACATTCCTTGCATGAATGAATCCCATGATTCTGGGAGGCCATTCAAGGTGGCTATCACCACTTCTGCATTCTCCACTTCTTCTTCTACTGCTATAAGTTGTTCTTTGATTTGACAGACCCTCATAAAGTATGACTGTATGGTCTCTACATTCTAGATCTTCACATTCTTCAACTACTTTCTCAAAGTCATATTCTGATTTATGTTCTTCCCTTCAAATAGCTTCGTTAAGGAATTAAAAATATCTTTCGGTGTCTTTAGAGAAGACAATTGTGGTATAAGGTGATATGTGATTGAATCAACAATGATCTTCTTGGCCTTGACCAAGTTCTTCTTGTGTAAGGCTTTTAGCCTCATCTCCCTCTGGAACTGGAAGCTCTCTACTTATGTAGGTGTCCAATTCATTTTCTTCAAAGAGATCATATACTTCCATGCTTGGAAGTTGTCAACTTCCCCAAGATTATGATCAAGCTGATGTGATAGATCACTTTAAAATGAGAACCTCAAATGAAAATAGCAAAAGATTAGATCTTACCGATTTGAGGTGTTCATCCTGGTTCCAGAGCTAGTTGATCTAGGGCTTGTCGGAGAAACCATAATTTTGAAAACTTGGAATATTTTAGATCTGATTGGATATCAAGATAGACCTCTTCAAGGTGAGCTATCCAATGTACTCCTTTTCTGAAAACAGTGGAGGGAAGCTCCCGGAACAGGAATCCCTAGTTTACCGATTTCTTCTGCAAAAATTCCTGCTATTGTTTCTATGGTATATACAAAATTACTACTCCTCTATATCTGCAACTTATCACTGAGGTAGCCTCGCCTGTCCCTGTTCCAACACCATATGTTTCATCAGAATTGGTTTCACCAATTAGGTATTATGATCGTTTTCTCAAGGTGACCTGTTTCAGGACTATTCAAAACAACGAAGTTGTATGGCCTTCCACGTGTCACTATTTCATCTTCTGGGTCTAAAAATTCTACCATAGAAATTAAAGTCCATGCCCTTTCTATAACATCTTCATAAATTTCATTTGGACCTTTGTACCTCGAGATATATCAATTCTCCCTAGGTGTCCTATTTAGGGATGAATCCTGGAAGAGGATGGAATCCTAACTTGGAGGGTTCATTTCTCCTAGAATATAGTGAATCTAAGGATGAACTTTGGATACGTTGTAAATCAGGATTTTATCTTCGGCTTGTGAAAGTTTCAACTCCTGATCCTTCTCCAATCCCGAGATATAATGAATTTACCAAAACGTATCAGTTTTAGTATTTTAGGGTTTTTACAGCCCGGGGTCAAACTAGGGTTTGACTTTCCCAAAGTTATACCCAACCAAAAATCTCGAACCAGGTCTCTAAAATTCAATTTTGATGAGGAGTGAAATCCTATGATGGGATCACTCAAAAATTCCTCTTCTGTAAGAAGCCCTAATTTCCCAAACCAAAAATTGAAAATGCTCAGAATCAAATTCCGCTTCGACAGAAAGATACGCCTTTCAGTGGAGAGTCAGCCTAACATACTTTTTCTGATGGATTGTGGAGAGAGACCCAAAAAGTAAGAAGCCCTAGCTTCTACAGCTGCACAATGTCTTCTTCTTAGGTTAGCTTTGATACCATGCTATATTTTTATCATTCAAGCTAGCATTATGATATTAGGATCTTTAACTGAGAGAATAACATGCACAATAATAAACACAAGAGACAAGAGACACAAAGAATCTTCCTTGGGGAAACCATAAAGGATAAAACCCCACAACTTCCTCAGAGATAGAATCAGCACCAAAAGTAAAACCTGAAAACATAAAGATTTTCTCCCAACAGCAGTAGTCTCTCTATTGTCCCAACAACTTCTCTCTCACTCATGCGCCCCAATGAGTGAGTGTGTGTGTGTGTGTTAAATAGAGAGGCTCACACTCTATTTATATTCTTTCATTCACTTATTGTCCACTCCAAAATGTCATCCTCACTTAAAAATTACTTACTAGAGCCGACATCTCTAGGAGAGTCTAATAACCCTAGTTCCCCACAACTTGTGGGGACTTTGCCCCTCTGACCAACAAGGACGGTTATCCTTAACACAACGGTGGGGACTATTGCCCTAACTTATAATAACTCACCTAGGGCTAACTTCTCTAGGATAGTCTAACAACCCTATGGCCCCACAACTGTGGAGACTTTAACCCTTGATCAATAGGAAGGTAACCCACAATGACTTGACATGACTTGTTTACATTATAGAAACTCCCGATAGGAACATCGAGGCATGACATGAATCAAATACATTACAGACACTTCGCGGAATAAACATCGGGGTACAATAAATAAGATATACAAGTGAATCCATTTCGAAGTTACAATTACATCAACATATTTTATCTAGGGGGGGGGGCTCTCCCACATGTCCATTTCCCATTGACCTCCGTATACAGTGGTTTCTGAAACTAGGGTTTCACTTAGTAGGGGACAATTCAGTCACCAACGAGGACCAAACTTTGAAATCCACTGACGGTGGGGATACGATTGGCGTTTCCATATTTCCCATGCCTAAAAATGCTAGCAGGAGTTTACAGAATTCAAAATTGCAGCTCCTTGAGGTTTTTTACACACCGGGCACAAGTCCACCAAGTGTCCCTAAAAGGTATCTGGAGGTTACCTACAACTTGCCATAGATATATGCTCATGCCTTCAATCGACGAACCGTCGATTCTGTTGGATTTGTGACATGGGATTTTAGCTAGGGGGGCCTCTCCCACCTGTCCATTTTCGAGTGACCTCTGTATACGGTGGTTTCTAAAACTAGGGTTTTGCTCAATAGGGGACAATGCAGTCATGCCAATGAGGGCCAAGCTTGGAAAGCCACAGATGGTGTGGATGCAGTTTGCGTTGCCATATTTTCCATGCCCAAACACACTAGCATGAGTTGACGAAATTCAAAATTGCAGCTCCGTGAGGTTTTTTGCGCACCAGGAACAAGTCCACCAAGTGTCCCTAAAAGGTATCTAGAGGTGACCTGCAAATCACCATAGATCGATGCTCGTGCCTCCAATCGATGAACCATCAATTCCATCACATTTGTGACGTGGTATTTTAGCTAGGGGGGTGTCCTCTCCCACCTGTCCATTGCCCGGTGACCTCCATGTATGGTGGTTTCTAAAAATAGGGTTTTTCTCAGTAGGGGATAGTGTGGTCATCCCAAGGAGGGCCAAACTTGGAAAGCCGCAAAAGGTGGGGATGCGGTTGGTGTTGCCATATTTCCCATGCCCAAACATGATAGTAAGAGTTGATGGAATTCAAAATTGCGGCTCTGTGAGGTTTTTTTCGCACTGGGCACAACTCCACCAAGTGTCCCTGAAAGGTATCTGGAGGTGACCTACAACTCACCATAGATCAATGCTCATGCCTCTGATCGATGAACCGTTGATTCTGTTGGGTTCGTGATGTGGGATTTTAGCTAGGGGGGGCCTCTCCCGCCTGTCCATTTCCTGGTGACCTCCATATATGGTGGTTTCTAAAACTAGCATTTTGCTCAGTAGGGGACAATGCAGTCATGCCAACGGGGGCCAAACTTGGAAAGCCACAGATAGTGGGGATGTGGTTAGCATTTCCATATTTCCCATGCCTAAACATGCTAGCAAGAGTTGACAGAATTCAAAATTGCAGCTCCGTGAGGTTTTTTGCATACCGAGCACAAGTCCACAAAGTGTCCCTGAAAGGTATATGGAGGTGACCTGCAACTCACCATTGATTGATGCCCGTGCCTTCGATCGACGAACCATTGATTCTGTTGGATTCATGATGTGGGATTTTAGCTAGGTGGGGCCCTCTCCTGCCTGTTCGTTTCTCGATGACCTCTGTATACGGTGGTTTCTGAAACTAGGGTTTCACTCACTAGGGGACAATGTAGTCACGCAAACGAGGGCCAAACTTGGAAAACCACAGACGATGGGGATGTGATTGGAATTTCCATATTTCCCATGCCCAAACACACTAGTATGAGTTGACAGAATTCAAAATTGCGGCTTCATGAGGTTTTTTCACACCGAGCACA
The DNA here is from genome assembly GCA_001517045.1 of Pseudotsuga menziesii. Taxonomy (NCBI): domain Eukaryota; kingdom Viridiplantae; phylum Streptophyta; class Pinopsida; order Pinales; family Pinaceae; genus Pseudotsuga; species Pseudotsuga menziesii. The sequence continues at coordinate 92,497 of LPNX010507738.1, forward strand.
AGTCCACCAAGTGTCCCTTATCAGTATCTAGAGGTGACCTAAACTCACCATAGATCGATGCCTATACCTTTGATCGATGAACCATTGATTCTATTGGATTTGTGACATGGGATTTTAGCTAGGGGAGCCCTCTCCCACCTGTTCATTGCCCAATGACTACAATATATAGTGGTTTCTAAAACTAGGGTTTCACTCAGTAGGGGACAATGCAGTCACGCCAATGAGGGCCAAACTTTGAAAGCCACATATGGTGGGGATGTAGTTGGCATTACAACATTTCCCATGCCCAAACATGCTAGTAGGAGTTGACGGAATTCAAAATTGCATCTCCGTGAGGTTTTTTGCGCACCGGGCACAAGTCCACCAAGTGTCCCTGAACAGTATCTGGAGGTGACTTGCAACTCTCATAGATCGATGCTCAGGCCTCCGATCGATGAACCATCAATTCCGTTGGATTCATGATGTGGGATTTTAGCTAGGGGAGCCCCTCTCCTACTTTTCCATTTCCTGGTGACCACCGTATACGGTGGTTTCTAAAACTAGGGTTTCGCTCAATAGGGGACAATGCAGTCACGCCAACAAGGGGCAAACTTGGACAATGCATTTCACACCAACAAAGGCCAAACTTGGAAAACCCTAGCCGTAACTAGGGTTTATTGTTTAACATGCATGGGCCATAACCAAAACCTTACCAAGGAAACCCTAATCCTAACCCTAATCTTATCTTACTGTCACAACTCAGTTCAGAATCAATCTAATGTCCAACTCAACTTTTTCAAATACGGTAGACTTATGCTTCAAATAATGTTGATTCACGAAGTTGGTTCTCAGTCTTTGGATTCTATTGTATTTCCTTTAATGCTAAGTGATTAGTCATTGGGTGCATGAGGTTTGTTGAATAGTGTTGTTGGTCGTTGATGAAATGTGAAGCATGTATTGCACTTAGTTTTATTTAATTACACTTGAGCATTGACTTAACTTGTAATTTAATCATCCAAACTCACAATTTTTAATTAGATATATCCAATTGGTGTGCATGTAGTGAGTTCTTTGAAACCTTGAAATACATTGTATTGCACTTATATTTATTAAAGTACACGAGCAATAACTTTGACTTTACTTGTAATGGTCATCCAAAATCACAATTTCTAAGTAGATATCCAATTAGTGTGCATGTTGTGAGATCATTAAAACCTTTAAATATAATAGTTTTTTCTTTTTAGATAGTGCATTCATAAGTAATAGATAATCCACAGAAATCAATACAATATATTTACACAAGAACATGTGGAAACCAAAGAACAAATTCAAAGTGAAATGTATCATTCATTTATAACTAAAATGTCAATGTACGTGTCTCCAAAAGTACATATATATCCAAAAGTATCCAAAAGTAACCAGAAGTACATGTGTCTCCACAACTATCCAAGAATATCCAAGCCACATGTACATGTATCCAAAACTATCGAAGCCACATGCACATGTAAGTGAAATGTCAATGTACATGTCTCCAAAAGTATCCAAGCCACATGTACATGTATCGAAATGTACATATCCCATAAGACACATCAAAAATCAAGCTTCCTCTTGTTCTTTCTCGACGTTGATCCTCTAGGAAAAACTATAGGACCAGTGTGCATCTCTGGATCCTGCAAATTAAATATCAATTGTTAAATTCAACTAACTATGTACTAATACATTAGCTCAATAAAATACCATATATAAATTAACTCAACAATTATCAAAATTTTCATGGACATTGCATGAAACAATTGGTCATTAATGGACATCTCACTTCAGTGAGAGACTATGACAAAGGGGATTGTGTTCCTTGTGTAGCAAATGGAGTTGTTGGTTGAACATCAAGGATGGTCGCATCCATGGTCGAACTAGAGTGGGAAGGAACTACTGGTGGTGGTGGTGGCTACGACCACCAAATGTTGAAATAGTTATACATGTGCATGAATAAACAATAGAAAACAATAATAGACTATGTCTAGATCATGTTCAAATAGTTGTACCTTTGTGTGGCTTGTTGTTATTGCAGATACCACATTGTCTGCTGCATCAATAAATCCTGCTGCCGGTGGCTACAATCACCAAATGTTGAAATAGTTAGACATACATGAATAAACATACACCAACAATAATAAACTATGTAACGATCATGTTGAAATAGTTGTGCCTCTGTGTGACTTGTTGCCATTGTAGATGCAGCACTGATTGCTACATCAACCATCCCTGCAAGGTTTTCAATAGTAAACTATGGCTCTTGATGTAGTAAACATGCAAATCAAACATTAACAAAACATTTTATGCACTGGATTTCAAGTTAACCAAGAAATATCATCGAAGGATATACATTACCATGGTATCAGTAGCTCCATGGTCGTGGACAACTGGACTCTTTCTAGGAGTAGGCCACCTCATATACACATGACCCTTGTTCACGTATGGCCTATGAGGAGATACAACTCCAGGAAATGGTCCAAGTGTTTCGGTTGGTGCTTATAGTCAACAAGAGTTCATGTAGTTAGACATGCATGATTCAACGAACATACATGTATTTAAAAAATGACATTTTTAAAATGTGTACGTCGGTGTGAGATACGGCAATGGGTTCTATATGAATCTCTCCACCAACCAAGGGATCAATGGATGGAATGTCATGCCCATATGTTTCCTCGGTCGATACGACCATGGATTCTACCTCCATCACTGCTTTCCCCCATGAAGGATCTAGCATCTGCAAGTTTAATAATTGTAAATATTACACCGTAGATAGCATTAGTGAACTAACATGTACAATGTGTGGAAATTAACAAATTAACAAGTATGAAAAAAATGACATTTTTAAAATGTTTACCTCAATGTGAGATACGGTAATGTGTGCTATATTACTCTCTCCACCAACCAAAGGATCAATGGATGGAATGTCATGCCTAGATGTTTCCTCGATCGATATGACCATGGATTCTACCTCCATCACTGCTTTCCCCCATGAAGGATATGGCATCTGCAAGTTTAATAATTGTAAATATTAGACCGTAGATAGCATTAGTGAACTAACATGTACAGTATGTGGAAATTAACAAATTAACAAGTAAAAAACTGAAATTTTAAAATGTTTACCTCAGTGTGAGATACGACAATGGGTTTTATATGAATCTCTCCACCAACCAAGGGATCAGTCGATGGAATGCCATGCCCCTCTATAGAGTGTGGAACATGGAACTCGGGGGCGTCGCTGCCGGCATAAAGCATCAACTGCAAGTTCACAGAATTAATATATTAGCTCAAACTATACATATGTGTACAAAGAGGAAAAGAAATGAATAATTTATTACAATTAACCATATACATACATCACTCAAAAACCCATTGAAGACAACATCTGAAGAAATACCATAGCAAGGACAACCACATGATGTGCACTCATGAGGCTCAAAAGTAGGCTGGGAATGCGTTAATGGTGTTGCACTAGTAGATGGTCCTGCACTAGATGGGGGTACTGCACTAGTGGGTGATACTGCACTAGAAGACGGTCCTGCCTCGTGATGACCTTGTGTATGTACCACACCAAGGCCAGATGTCCCTTCCTCACCCATATGTTGAACCATAGTGCTATGACTAACAACTACCCATGCTAAACTCAAATATGCATCACGTGTCTGTGGAATAACATGATATAGTGCTATGACGAACAACTGTCCGTGCCAAACTCAAATATGCATCACATGTCTATGGAATAACATGATGTACAAGTGGGACATCTGGCCCAAGAAACTGCCTGCGAGGTGCAGGGATAGGGAAATCAATGTCTCGAAGCCTGGAATTGGGTCGGTTTTGGGGCACCCCCCCAGCGATCCCCTGAAACCGTAATATATCGAAATAGTTTATGTGTTTATCCAACACAAACTCTGCATACATCTTTCGAAGGAAATACAAGGGGGTTACCCTGTTGTTGTGTGGTGGCATATCAAAAACCATATACTATATGTCCATCCAGTTATCAACAAATGGCTGAAATGTGCACCACTCAATAGAGATATGTGGCCTATTTTCATGTGGGATTTCCCCCATGCAAGGGTCCCTAAACAATGAAAATATATGCTCTTTGGTAATTTTCAACTTTTTTATTACATTGTATCCAAGCCCATCAGCGTAATCTTGTCTTTTTCTTTCTCTATATGATGTAATATAATATAGTATGTTGCTTGACAATGAAATAGTCTCAACAATTGAATCCAAAGTGGATGCAAGTGAACGACAAATCCTATCACCACCACTAAAATCAGTAGTAAGTCCTCTCAAGTGGGCAAGCTCAATCAGTATTTCAGCATTTGTGTCCATAGCTGCAACTACAATAAAAACATCAATAAGGAAATCATTAGAAACATATACATGGTATATAATGACATCTCTTCAAAATTGAAAATGTAAATTAAATCAAACTCAAGTAAGCAATTTAATGGCATTCACTTACATACATTTAAAACTTAAAATTAAACATTTAACAATTAAATAGTAAGTTTCCTTCAACTTCTTTCTAGAATTTAAGGCACTTCTTCACCCTCATTGGTGACTTTTACATGCACACTTGGGTTTAAACTTCTTCGAATTTAGGAGTGCTATTTTGACATGTTTTGGCCTTTACGTCCCTTGGATATGTAAAAGAAAGGGGAAAGGGACTATTAGGACATGTGAGGCACGGAAAGGGGTGATACAGGGATGCCACCATATCCTCTAAATATAATTGACTCAATCATGGTTGGGAACACTCTCACGACGCACTCTAGGTAGTTCATGGGTGTTCACCATTTCCATTGTTGTATAAACATGGAAACCAACCAAAAGTTACATGGAAAAATGGAGAATTTATGGACTGGATTACAATTGGCTGTAGATGAGCTTAGATACTCGACATGTATAAATATATTAACCCTTGTTTTAGCTACTTTAAAAAATGGTTGATAAACCTACTGATGCAGGGGCATAGACTGTTTGAGTAAAGTAATTTATGTCTTTGCTAGGTCAAGGGATCTTAGGGAGACCTAGGGTCTCACATGTTTCTAATTTTCTTTATTATGTTTATAGGATAAAAGAAGCATAATTCAAGCTCTATCTAGTTTAGGTGATGACCTTTAATTAATTATCACTAGTCCCCCGATGAATATCGCAGTTGTATGGGGGTGTCAGGATGTGTTGACTTGTAATTCGATATCACAGTGAGAAGGTTCGTATATTTCAACTTTTTGTGTCATTACGATAAGGCTAGGGGCATGGAGGGTAAGTCATATGCGCAGAACAAGAGAAAAGTGTCGATTAATGTATAATTAAAACACAAATGAGGTGGGTGCTATAACCAAGAAGTACAAATATTTTAGTGGAACAATGGTGGTGGCTGCTAAACTTACTGGAGGAAGGAATAAAACTAGTCATAGTTACTAGTTTTAACTCTGTGTTTATATATATATTGTTGCTTTTATATAATACACTATTTTATGTTTCAAAGGGTGGCCCGAGAGGCACTTTGTTAATGTGTTTTGGCATTTAGTTGAGGGTGCTTAACTAAGAGGAAATGTATAACTACATACACTTGTGATGAAATTTTGATTATGTTCATGGACAAATGATCGTGATGAAATTTTGAGAAACCAATTTACTAATTTTTTATGCATTTTTCTATTCATGCTTGTGCACATGCATTTCATCTTGTTATGGCCATTTCCAAGGAAAATTATTCAATTAGTATCATGGGGAAATGTCCTTTAAGGGTTGGAAATTTGGGTTTCATGTGGATGGATACATTGTATAAAGGGAGGATTTCTAAATTTTTCAATTTTTGGTTGCAATAGGAATTTTTGAGTTTTTGAAAATGAATTCATTGTATTTATTCACTCATCTTGGTTGAGGGAGATGCGAATTTAATTAGTGACTCAGTTATTTCCAATTTGCTAAATAATACAAAATTTGGTTGTTTTATACTAGAAAAAAATAGTATTCTAGAAATAGAATTGACAAAAAAGAATGCTATGGGTGATTGAATTACCTGGTTAGATGATAATTCACCAGTGGATTTTCCTCTCCTCCTACTAAATCTGCTCCTCCAACAATCCTAAGCACCCAATTCGCTCCAAAACGCTCCAATTCGCTGTCGGTTTCACGTTCCTGATGGGTAGAATAGGTCGCGGGTTTCGGGATTGTCTATATAAATTAATTTTAGTTTTACAAATAGCGTACACATTTTATAACTGCATATCGTGTACGGGTTTTGTAGTTATATAACACGTACATGATATGGTTTCCTATCCTACATGCCCCATGACATGTCAGGCTCGGGTTGAACCATAGCAAGTGCTATGTAGTAGAAACACGTTGTATTTTTTGGTAACATGATCATGTTTTTGAAAAATAGGATTGCATCTAAACGGTCCCTCATCTTATTGCACTAACCCTTGTTACTAGATGCAAGTACGACTACTAATACTCGAATGTCCAAGTGCTCCGTAATAAGTTTCCGTCGTTAAGTATAATCTGCACATAAATTGGGAGATGTGCCTTAGTTCAACAGAACTAAGTAATCCCGTTAGACAGGTAGAGACTTTTACCTCTCAGGCAGTACATGGGAGAACTAGTCCCGCCACTCCACCCACTTTGGTTCTAAAAACAAAGTTAATAGCTTATTAATTAGCAATACGACACCATAATGTAAAACACAGTAATAATCGTAACTGAAAGTAAGAAGGTAGAATGTAAGAACAACTTACGATGAAATAGTGGTACACTTAGTGTATGTTATATTCTGCAAGTTCAATAATGTCCAGCATAGGTAGTTTTTACTAGCCCAATAAATTTTTATTTTTATTTTCAATTTCTTGGGACATTACAGGTTGTGGACACTGTATGTTTCTCTAGCTTGCATGGTACAATTCTAGAACAAAAAGGCACAACAACATATCCTCTCCCTAGATAACTGCTCTACTTGAATAAAGAACTCTCTTACCTTAGATTTGAAGGTTTGTCCTTGTTTCATCGATCTAAATGCGATCTAGTATACCTGTAAAGAAACACAACAAACAAGACAAGTGATGAGAGTAACAAGATAAATCAAATATCTATATTAGTGATCAAGGAAACTAATAATAAACGATAAACATGAACATGTATCATATATGAGAAAGTGAAACACTTTTGTATTAATAAATGAAACAAAGAAAGCTACAACCAAAGCGTTGATGTCAATAGATTTTCCTTTACAAGATCTTTGACACACCCAACACCTAATACCAACAATACAAACTCTTGCTAACAACACTCTCTCAAGTTTTCCTCTATACCAGACTTCAATCCAACAACATAAGGATGCTCTTCTTGGCCTCCCTTCATATGATAGAAGAATCTTTCTTTTATAGGCCAAGGGAATCCCAAATGACTTGATGTATTTTGGGAAGACGAGAGGGAATGCTCCCTATGGACTAGGAGGTCTAGTGCCAGTTCTCCCAAGTAGATAGAATCATCCTCCATGAGTGATTTCGTTTGGAATCTTCTTGAAACTTCTATTTTTCCCCTTTTAAGCTTGTCGACGTTCCTTGTAATGAAGGTATGTGTGCCAACACACCTTGTAGTGAAGGAAAGGCTACCATCGACACCTATTTTCAATGATCAAGGTGTGTCAACCCTTCGTGGTGCGCCAACCAGGCTAGGGATGAGAAAAAAGTATCGGAAATAGTTCTTGGCCAAATATTTTGAGGAATTGAAGCATTGGTGCATATTTTAGGTACAACACATGATGTCCAAATAGATCAACCTTTCAAAAGTATTGAACAACAATAATAGCTTTTCAAAAGCATTGAACAATTCTTGAAAAACATTGAACAACAATCAAATTTATAGAGAAAGAAGTGAAGAATATAAACATCATAGTACATGGAGCATTCCATGCCCTTGTACATTAAAAATACATTAATTTAATTACATCACTTACATTCTTCACTTACTTTAATCTAACTCATCACTAATTAACAATTAACAAAGGATTAACTAATTACATCACTTAAATTCTTTAGTTACATTTTTTAACACTCCTTTCTTTTAAAATACTTAAAATCCACTTTTGAAAAAAAAAGAAAAAATTCTATCAAATGATTAAGCTATATGGTACATACACATTATATTTATGTTCGACCATATAATCAAATCATTTCTTTGTTGTGCAATAGTGTCCCCCTTTTCATATACTTCTATACTTCCAGTTTCATCATTAATAAATCAAATTCTCATCTTACTCTGTACAATATAGAAAGACTTATTTCAAATCATTTCTTTGTTGTGCAATAGTGTCCCCCTTTTCATATACTTCTATACTTCCAGTTTCATCATTAATAAATCAAATTCTCACCTTACTCTGTACAATATAGAAAGATTTATTTTCAAGCAAATGAACATTTCATCTCTTCTCAATTGACCAAATAAAACACTACTTTCAGCATGTTATCCAATTAAACATGAACAATACATAGCAGAAAACAAATGAACTGTCCATCCCATCTTAACACAACAAATAAAACAATGCTTTCAACAAATTATTGAATTAAATATGAACATTACAATTTCTCCTCCCTTATTCGGTTAAGGTGTCTCGCCCCGGTTTATATCCTCTTAGAATGAAACACCCAAATCCAACAAGTTGAGGGTTTGTGCGGTCTAGGCCTCGTTCTATCCCCATCCTGAGGTGTTTCATGGTTTCTTAACCAAATGCCCCTCCCACAAGTTAGGGAGATTCCTATGAATAGTCTAGCTAACAAAAAAAAATTAAAAACAATTAATTTATTTCTAGTTAAAAAAAATATGAATAAGTAACTTTAAATGTTTATAATTGTTATTGTTTCCACTTTCTTGTTTGTTTTGCTTCCATGCCCACCCAAAACACATCTTCACCCCATGCACTTTCTATTCTTAGATTTTTATCCTTTTATCTCTCATGCCCACCCATAATTGCACTGATAGAAGCAAGGTTCTCTCCAACCTAGTATGGGGGAGATCCTGTCACGTTATGCTAGCCCGGCATACATACAAATATTTTTTTTTTTAAATGAAAAATATAAATTATATATCCACTTAAAAAAACAAATTAAACTAGCATATAGATCCATTTTAAACCTAGATCTATCAAGTACCAAGAGGGATCCAAATGGTTAAAAAATGTACACCTCAAGAAACTCGATCCCTCTCGATGCTTGATAGATTCAGGTTTAAAAGAGATCTATTCTAGTTATTTATTCATTCACTCCACAAGCATTTTGTATTTTAAGATACGATATCTTTTGAGTATAATGCCTCCCACGCTCCTCTTTGTTTTCAGCTTTTAAGGATTTGTCTCTACCCTAGATATGCTCCACTCTTTTAGCAACAACTTCTTCTTTAGCGACCAACTTCTACATTGAAATATGCATGTTCATCTTGGGTGCATTTACTCATGGATTTGTTTCTTTTTGTCTCAAACATCCACTCAAAATCCTTTTTTTTCTCGATCTAGCTTATTTTTGTGATCCTCACCACCACCCTACCAAGAGGGTAGTCCTCCATAGTCATGGGATAATTGAGATCCCCCTCTTCCAACCGACATCTTAACTGTAGAATGGCTTTATAAAAAAAATCCATTCTTCTTCGAGGTCAATGATAGGGCGTCGTTGGCCTTTTCCATGAAATCTCGTCCTTCGTTTGTTGTCATTTTTCAACTAAACCCAACAAGAAACTTTTAACACTCACTATAGAAAAAGAACAAGGCACACACAGAGCAATCCGCTTGAACACTATGTACAGAAAAAGAACAAGGCACATAAGGAGCATTGTACAACACGTAGAGAACGCTTTGTGATAAATTGTTGATCACATGCTAGGTATTTATAATGATCAATACTCTCATGCCTAGGGGTTTTTGGATCATTTTTCCGGCATTTTTGGATCATTCTTAGGGCCTTTTTGAAATCTAGTCGAAATTATGTGGTAAAAATTTGTGAGTAGAGTAAAATTAAGGGTCCATAGTTTAAAAAAAGAAAAATAATTAACCATTGTTTATTTACATAGGTTAAAATTAAGGGGTCCAAATATTGATTGAGTTAATATTCTATATGGTAGTGGGTTTAGAAAATAAAAATAATAAACCATTGTATTTTTTAAATGTGTATAACTATAAACTTGCATGTTTTTGTGAGAGAATGATTGAAAATGGTTTGAAATAAGATTTGAAGCCAACAAAATATCATAGAATAGTATATTTTGGTCCAAAATTGAAAATCATGTTCCGCATTAATTAAAAATATATAATTAGTCAATTTTCTCTAGCTCATTCAGTTAAGGTGTGGGTCTCATCATCACATTGACCTAGGTTCAATTCCCCTTAGGGGTGAGCTAGTTGGGATGAGACGCCCAAAATCCAACAAGTTGAGAGTTGGTATGACCGAGGCTAGGTCCAATACCGAGGTGATTTTAACGTCTTCTATGCCCCTCCTCAGGTGATCTTGACAGCTAAGATGCCCCTAGGTCATGGTTTCTTAAACCAAAGGCCCCTCCCACAAGTTAGGGAGATTCTAGCAAACAAAAAAAATTAAAAACATATAATTTCTTTCTAGTTAAAAAAAAATTATGAATAAACAAATTTAAATGTTTATAATTGTTATTGTTTCCACGTTCTTGTTAGTTTTTCTTCCATTCCCACCGAATACACATTCCCTTCAAGGCTTACTCCTTCACCCCATGCACTTTCTATTCTTATATTTTGCCTGTTTTAGGTCCCATGCCCACCCATAATTATCTATTCATTCACTCCACACACATTTTGTATTTTAGGATATAATATATTTTGACTATAATGCCCCCCACTCTCCTTTTTGTTTTCATCATTAGGTTCCTTTTAAGGTATTTACCTCTACCCTAGATTCGTGTATGGCTCCACTCCTTTAGCAGTGACTTCTTTTTTAGCAACCAACTTCTACTTTGAAATATGCATGTTCATCTTGGGTGCATTTACTCATGGATTTGGTTATTTTTGTCTCGGACATCCACTCAAACTCCTTTTTGTTCTTAGTCTAGGTTCTTTTTGTGATCCTCACTGCCACCCTACCAATAATGTATTCATTTTCATCAGTTTCTCAAGGCATATATATATTTATTAGTTTTTGATCAATAATTTTAGTTCCTTAGCTCTAGCCTAACAACAATTTACATATCAACAACTATTTTTATGGTGAGTTCTACTATAAAATTTCTTAGTCACTTACAAGTTATCAAGCATATTTGCTAATGGAAATAATATCTTTCATCATTTGTGCTAGCTATCATCACCCCTACTCCACGCCTTCTTGTGTCACATCCCTTAATCAAACAACACTCCGCTCAGTACAAGCCTTGCTTGATTAAATCCTTTCCATCTCTTGCCTTGAATCTCCCCCAGCCTCTAAAATCCCAACTCCTCTCTCTCCTAGATGTCATTTAAGATTAAATCCATGACACCTTACTCATTTTAGGGTTCAATTTCTACATCAAAGCTCCATATTCCACCACTAGATTGAAAGGAAACTTTCTTCGTCGGTGCTTGCAAAACAGCCCCAACCCTACACTCCTTATCGATAATATATCTTATGGCAACACTATTAAACATTGTTTTCTCCCTTTCCCTACTAAATATATTGAATGCCCTCAATTTTCCATTGTCCAATCACTACAAGGAAAATGAATTCTAATGGTTTTTATGAAAGCTTCCCAAAAAATATCTTCCTTGCTTATTTTTAGTGGAATTTGTCATTATAGGTAAGCTACTAGAGACTTTAGTGGAGGATTTTTTATTAGTGAGCTTAAATCATATAAACCACACATCTATGTCCATATGTATGCCACTTTGGTGTATTAAGTAACCACGTGTCCCCCGAAAGAAGTTATAACTAATCTATATAAATATGAGTTTATTTAATTTTAAACAAACTCTAAGCAATGCATAATAATCTTATTTTCCCTTACCCAAAGAAAAAATAATGACCCATAAATTTATTTCAAGTTAAATAAAATCTAATCCTTCATATGTCAAAGGAATTAAAAAAGAGACCCCTACTAAGGCCCCACGAAGTAGACATAAATATTTCCTTCACAAACAATCCTATAGGTGATCCCATACTTTTCCATATTTATGTACATAATGATTCCAAAAAAAATCACCAGCATCTTTAGACACTACTGATCACAAATTTATCCAATAGCAATATCGAAGTCTCTTCATACACTCTTCATTTTAAAATAAAACAACCACAAATATTAAATAAGAACCATAAATTTTTAAAGATAACGGATGTGTGTGATCTCAACGTTGTGAGCATCATAAAAATCCACCTAGATATGGCATTCACCTTATAGTAGATTGGACCCTTATTTAGAAAAAACCATTAACTCTGATATTTCTTTCTCTATAAATGTTGACATATGGTATGGAATTGAATACTACCTAAACTCTTTCCACATCATCGAAAAGTGGTTTTAGGCTAAATTTCCTTATAGTATTCTCCCTCCTCAACCACTTTATAACTAAAAAAATGAATCACCAAAACCTTATAGATGTCAAATGCCATATTTTAGAGAAAATTTGATCAAAGAAACTAAGTCATGAGTTCAGAGAAATTATTTTAACCATAACCATGATAAAATGTGTCTCTATGAGATATATTACTACTCCAAGTATCCCTCCTAATGGTGGATCCCCTTGGTAAACTCCATGAAAATAGGCTTGCTGCCCATTCTTATTAATTATCTCATTTAGAATGTTACTTGGATCCCTTACAATTTAATCTTGTTTGTAATAGTGATGATATGAACAGACATAAATTCCCAATGATACCCCTTAAGAAAATTTCTTAAGGAAAGGTTATCTAATTCTTAGACTAGGCAAACAATTGAGATGGGAGTAAAATCTTTGGAATGGTTATTCATCCCTTCTCTCTTATCTCGATCCCTAAGAATTCCATGACAAAGGAAGGGATAGATAATGAGTCCAAAGAGTAGGGAAAATCAACAAATGGATAGATCAATCTCTCAACTGATTACTAGGGAAAATGTTAGTGATAAATTATATCCCATGGGATAACTTTTGAGCTATTTTTTCAAAAACATTTTTGTCATTCTCCATTTTTTCCAATATGATTTGCCCAAAAATCATAGGATTAAAATTTTTTACTCTAAAACTCACCAAAATTGTTCAAAAACTATATAAAACCCCTAGATATTTAAATATTTTTAAAAAATTATTGCCAAACATGTTATGGTTGGAGATTTGATAATTAGTAAGATTCACCAAGGTTTTTACACTTTAAGAAAAGTATGGATCCTTAAAATTTTCCCTACTACTTACACCTCGACGGAAATAAATCGACATATAAGGGCAAGCCAGCCATTCCACTAGATATAAGTTTACCTTCGCTAGAACACAATGTAAATCTAAGTTCCACAACTAACAATCTCCCACTTAGAGACTAATCACAACAACTCTATTTTTGTTGTACCTAATGGACTATGATCCATCCTAGACTTGGAAATTTTATCATCTTCACCTTCATGTTTGAAGTCCAACTAAAACCGAGTTGGAAATCAGTTTGTCTATGGTTATTACCTTTGTTAACATGTCTGCAAGTTTCTTGCTCATATGTATCTTTTCCAAATTCAATTTCCCATCTTCCAAATTGGATCATATTGAATTGTACTTGAGTGGTATATTCTTAGTATTAGAATGTAAGGATGAATTCTAATTTACAAGATGAATGCCACTCTGGTTGTCACTATACAACTTGTTATTCTCCTTCTTCTTACCCATTTCCTCCATGAACCTCTATATCCAAATCATCTCTTTACTAGCCTTTGTAGAAACAACATACTTTGATTCTGTTGTTGTTCCACCTATAGTAAAAGCATACTCTATGGTGCTCCTCCTACTATATTTATCACCTTCCATATCTACATCAACACATCTCTGTAGAACATTGTTTGTATCTCTATAACATTATGCATGAGTAGTAGTACCTATAAAACACATGAGAATCCACTTTACTTCCTTCTAGTGCTCTTTACCTGGATTGTTCATATACCTTTTTACAACTCCCATTGCATGTTAAATATCAAGTATTGTGCACACCATCGCATACATCAAGCTATTGGATGTTGATGAATAAGGGACCTTAGACATTTATTTTATCTGCTCCTATGTCTTGGGACACATATCCTTAGTTAGTTTGAAATACTTGACCAAATGTGTACCATCTATTTTTTCATCCTACATTCTAAACCTCTCCAACACCTTCTCTATGTACTCACCATGAGACAATGTCAATTTCGATTGTTCATGTCTTTTGATATTCTTATACAAAGAAAATTATTTAAAGCACCCAAATCTTTCATCACAAATGAATTAGATCATTTCCTTTTGAGCAAAATTATATCCTACATGTTAGACCCTGCAACAAGCATGTCATCCACATGCAATAACAAGATAACATAACTTCCATCATCTAGCCTCTTAAAATAAACATAGTGGTCAGAATGACATCTACTATAACCTTATTCTATCATAAACATGTCAAATTTCAAATACCACTTCCTCAAATCTTTCTTTAGTCCATACAAACTCTTTTTCAAGATACACACTAAATTCTCCTTCCCTTTGACCTCATACCCCTGTGGTTGTTGCACATAAATATATTCATCCAAATACCCATGGAGAAAACTTGTTTTTGCATATAGTTGTTCATGATCCAAATATTATAGTGCCACTAGACTTAAAATAGTCTTAATTGAAGTCATTTTAACAACAGGCTAAAATATCTCATCAAAATCGATACCTTTATTCTGTGCAAATCCCTTTACTACAAGTATGGCCTTGTACCATTTTTTCCTTGCTCTTCTTTCTTGAACATGTAAACCTGTTTATTCAACAATGCTCTTTTACTTGCAGGAAATTGAACCAAGTCCCATGTTTGGTTTCTTACTAAGGATTCCATGTCCTCTTTCATGCATTACTCCCACTTATTTCTTGTGTCTACTTATTGTTGAGAAAGTGTTCATGTAAATTGTTGAATGTATTCACTACTACATGCCATTTATTAATATCTCATCCCAGTGAATTCATGGTGGCTAAGTGAAAGGTCTCCTTCCTTCCTATATGTTTCCTTTGTTTATTGATTTACATGCCAATGTTTTGGGACAAATCAGTTTGTATTACTACTATACCAACCATCAAAGTTAATAGTCACCTACACCCATTTCCAGAGACATGCCATTCATCCAAAACCAAAAGGAAGAGTTTCTTGTTCCATCAAAATACAAAGGTACTATTCTTGTATTTACAAAGAAAAATGAAAATAATTTTATTCATGAGGTTTTCTATGTACCACATCTGAATGTCAATCTAATCAGTATAGTTCAATTAATTCATAACCAGTATGATATTCGATTTTATGATACATATTGTGCTATTTATAATAAACCTCGAGTAAGAGACTCATAGCCAAAGTTGAAATGACCAAGAACATAATATTTCCTCTCAGTCTCAAGAGTTCCAACCTTCCACTGTCTGTATCCCATATTGTTTCTAGTCTAGATGAATCCTAGTTATGGCACTGCAGATTTGGTCATATTCCCTTCAAGTGTCTCAATCTCCTACATAAACAATCCATGCTCAATGGGTTACTAGTTATACATGAACAATTCATCTCCTATGAGGATTGTATCATTGGGAAACATCAAAGGGACAACTTCCCCACTTCAACATCTCGAGCTAAAGAACATCTTGAGATAGTTCATACAGAACTTTGTGGATTCTTGCAAACTCAATCCATAGGAGCTATATTTTAGTTTCTAACATTTATTGATGATTTTAGTAGGGATATATGGATTTATTTCCTCAAGAACAAATCATAGACTTTCTTGAGGTTCAAAGAGTTCAAGGCCCTAACTGAGAAGCATTCTTGAAAGTTCATTAAAGTGGTCGGGTCAGATGTGGAGGTGAATATGATTCACATTAGTTTACAAAATTATGCAAGTAGCATGGCATCTAGAGATAGTTCACCACCAGATACACTCCACAACATAATGGATTTGTTAAACGAAAGAATTGGACGATCATGAACATGGCACATAGCATGTTGTCATACAAGAAGTTATGAGGTGAGTATTGTGATGAAGTTGTTGCATGTTCAATCTACTTGCTCAA
The DNA here is from genome assembly GCA_001517045.1 of Pseudotsuga menziesii. Lineage (NCBI taxonomy): Eukaryota > Viridiplantae > Streptophyta > Pinopsida > Pinales > Pinaceae > Pseudotsuga > Pseudotsuga menziesii. Next base: position 108,743 of record LPNX010507738.1, read on the forward strand.
CGTATCGCCCATGGTGAGTGTCTAGGACAAGATTCCTGAAGAAGCATGGAGTGGAACTAAGATTAGTGTTGCACATATAAAAGTTTTTTGTTCTATTGCATTTTCTCATATTGAAAAGGAAAAGGAATAAGGAAATGTTGAAAATGCGATAACGTCGGGCACTATAAAAAGGATTGCATATCTGAGAATGTTGAGAAAGGAAAGGGATCTAAGGATACCCCTTCCACTGAGGCAGAGACCTCCTCATAAGAAGGAGGGGGTGTGTACCTAACTTCCAAGGGTAATCATTCATAACGTGATATATGGTTAACTAACTCAGCTGCGTCATATCATATGACCCCTCATAGGTATTTTGTTATGTGAATATGGAAAGTACAATGGAGGATATGTGTACTTGAGAGATGGTTCACTAGACAATATCGTTGGACATGGTAGATTCAAGCTAAAACTGAAGGACGACAAGATTAGAACTCTGAATCTAGAAAGAAACTTGATATATGTTGGGAAGATGGATGTTGTAGGTGTAAAGAGTGTGTGGAGATGGTGGTTGCAAAATGGTTTGGGGATCAATGGGATTAATGAGGGTAGTTTGATATAGAAACCTGTACAAACTATTGGGGATAACTATCATTGATGAATGTAACCATTATGTTGTGCTTGAGGAAGGAGGTAAAGATGAAAGAACCCCAACTGCATCATGAGGAAAGACAATGCTATGGCATCAAAGGCTGGTTCATATCGGAGAAAAGGGACTTTGAGCATTACAAGGTAAAGGTATGGTTGCAGGTATGACTGATTGCACTCTAGATTTTGGTTTATGTGAACATTGCATATATGGAAAACAAAATCGAGTAGGATTTGCATCTGGTGCTACAATATCAAAGGGAATTCTAGAATTAATACATAGTGATGTGTTTGGACTTGTTCTTGTTCCATCATTAGGAAAACATGTGTATTATGTTTCATTTATAGATGATTTCTCAAGGAATGCATGGATCAATTTCCTTTGAAAGAAATCTGAAGTATTTGCTAAGTTTAAATAATTTAAGGTTCTTGTAGAAAATCAGTCAGAAAATAAAATAAAGGTGTTAAGGATAGATAATGGTGGAGATTTTTGCGTTAATGAATTCGAGGATTTCTGTAAGAAGTGTGGTATAGAAAGGTAAAAGACTACTCTATGCACACCTCAATAGAATGGTGTTGTTGAGAGGATGAATAGGGCGTTGATGGAAAAGTCAATAAGGACGATAAGCAATGTTGGGATAGGACAAGAATTCTGGGTAGAAGTAGTGAAGACAACATGTTACTTGGTAAATCAGTCACCCGCAATCAATATTGATCAGTAAAACTCCATAAGAGGTATGGACTGGTAAGAAACCCTCTATTAAGCATATGAAATTTTTTGGTTGTGATGCTTATGTACATGCTCCAAAGGACAAAAGGAGAAAGTTGGATAATAAAGCTGATAAGTGTATGTTTATTGGCTATAAATATTGTATGAAAGGTTATAAGATTTGGAATCCTATAACTAAGAATATTGTTTACAGTCGAGATGTATTTAGAGAGGTCAAAGAAGTCCCCATACAAGAAGTGAATCCAATGGAAAAGGAACCAAAGAAAATAGAGTTTGAGTTAGAAGGTGAAGAATCTGACTCAACGAAAGAAGCTGAATGAGAAGAATAAGAAACTCATACCCTAGTTTTAAGGAGATCATCTTGAGAAATAAGGAAACCATAAAGGTATTCCCCTCCTGATTTTTGCTCTCATTTTGTTTTTTCTATTACTGATGATGATCCTAGAAATGTGAAGGAAGTTGTTGATTTAGAGGATAGTGATCTATGGAAAAAGGACATGGTTGAAAAAATTTATGCCTTAGACAGAAATGAAGCTTGGAATCTAGTCTAGTTACCAGCTGGAAGAATATTCGTTGGGAGAAAATGGTTGTTTAAAAAGAAGTTCGATGCAGAAGGTAAAGTGGAGAAGTAGAAATCATGCTTGGTAGAGAAGGGATATTCTCAAGTAGAGGGAATTGATTTTGGTGAAAAATTTTCTCCAGTTGTAAAATCAACTTCTATTATATTTCTTATTTCTATTGTTGCTGCTTTTGATCTTGAAGTAGAGCAGATGGATGTGAAGACAATGTTTTTACATAGGGATCTAGAAGATGAAATATACATGAAACAACTAGAAGGGTTCATAGTAAAGGGAAAGAAAGATATGGTATGTAAACTAAAGAAGTCCCATTATGATCTAAAGCAATCTCCACGGATGTGGTACCAAAAGTTTGACACGTACATACTTGAATTGGGGTTTGTGAGAATCAAAGTTGATCACCGTGTATACTCCAAACAAGTTGGTCATGATCATTTCATTAACATAATACTATATGTTTATGACATGTTGCTCATTGGAAACAACATAGATGTTATAAAGGAGGTGAAGTCTCAAGTGTCCTCCAAATTTGAGACGATACTACACTACAACAAATTTGACTTTTAGGGGTGGTTGTCTTCCACCTCCAAAAGTCACTTTTGCGGGCGGTTTTGGATTTGGAGGTGATATTTATAAAACTGCCCCTAATAGCACCGATGCTAAAAGTTTTGACTTTTAGGGTAAGTTCTAGAAGAGATCAAAACCGACCCTAAAAGTGACTTTTGGGGGTGGTTCTGGAAGAGATCAAAACTGACCCTAAAAGTGACTTTTGGGGGCATTTCTAAACCCCCCCAAAAAGTGTCTTTTGGGGGCGATTCTAACCCCCCCTACCCCTCAAAAGTCACTTTTGGAGGCGGTTCTAACACCCCCCCCCAAAGTGACTTTTGGGGGCGATTCTACACCGCCCCCCCCCAAAAGTGACTTTTGGGGGCGGTTCTAAACCGTCTCCAAAAGTCACTTTTGGGGATGGTTCTAAACCCCCCCTGAAAAAAAATTCACTTTTGGACTTTGGTTCAAACCCCCCCCCCCCAAAAAAAAAATTCACTTTTGGTCTTTCACCTCCAAACGTCACTTTTGGGGGCGGTTTTGTATTTGGAGGCGGTCTTTACAAAACCGCCCCTAATAGCACTAACACTAAAAGTTTTGAATTTTAGGGGTAGTTCTGGAAGAGATCAAAACTAACCCTAAAAATGAATTTTGGGGGCGGGTCTACCCCCCCCCCCCCCCCAAAAAAAAAAAAAGTCACTTTTGGGGGCGGTTCTAAACCCTCCCCAAAAGTGACTTTTGGGGGTGGTTCTAACCCCCACCCAAAAAAAAAGTCACTTTTGGGGGTGGTTCTAACCCCTCCCCCAAAATTCACTTTTCAAATTTTAGGGGTGGTTCGAAACCCCCCCAAAAAAAGTCACTTTTAAGGGAGGTTATAAACCCCCCTCATAGATACCTACGGGGGCGATCCAGAACCCCCCTTAAAATTCTTTATTACAAAAATTTAGGGGCAGTTTTAACCCCCCTCATAGGGACCCACAGAGGCAGTTCAACCCCCCCCCCCCCCAAACTCTTTACAAACCTTGTGGAAATTGAACCCAATGATAGAACAATTACACTCACAATGATTATCAATTGTACATGCAAAATCACTCGCAAAAGAGACTGAATATGGAGTTGAACACAAAACTGTATTGAATCAGTGTACAATAGCCAACCCTGTAACATCATAGGCTGCCGCAATAAATAATTACATAAGGGATTCGAATCTAGTCAAAAGCAGGCTTACTAAAATTAAGCAAATCCCCCATAGGTGCATAAAGCAGTTTCCAAAATTGTCAAGGAGCTCACGAATTGGAAAAAGCACTTAGGAAAGATAAAAGGTAATGGAAGGACAACTCATACATGCTTTTCATAGGAGAAAAGAGTTGAGGATGTGGAGGACAAAAAACTAGTTAACCTCACCTAGTCAAACTTTCCCAATTGCCTTAAAGCACTGAAAAAACAGGCAATAAAGCAGAAAAAGCAGAAGGGTGCTAGGAAGGCCAGGAATAAAGAAAATTTGATTCCATGAGCTTTCCCAAGCACTCCATGAGTCAAAATTAGCAAGTTTGACCACTATGGATGTGTAGATGACAACTTGCATAAGGTGGAACATG